>SAYR01052728.1:193225-204491 GCA_004382745.1 Argopecten irradians irradians | reverse complement strand
ATGCTGTCGCAAACAAATCCTTCAGTTTTGCTAGAACGCATTCAATGGAAATAAGGCCAAAACATAAAAGTCTGTTTAGAGTTACATTGGCAAAAAAATAGGGTCGGTAGGTCGGGATGATTTTTTAGTGTCTTTCACTCTAAACTAATGGCCGGATCCGGAGTCTGAGATCGAAATCCCGACTTTTAATCTTTTTTTTTCGTAGAAAGTGGAGAAAAAAAAATTAGGGTCGGGGGTTAAAAAATTATGGTCGGGTAACCCTAAACAGATTTTGTTTGCCTTATGACTTTGATGGTAACAGCTGAAATGTCTGGATGTGGCAAATGTAGATCGGGGCAACGTTATTGGTATAGTTGTAAAATATCAAATAGCTTAAACATTTATCCATAGTGAATCGGTAAGTCGTACTATGTCAGGCACCATAACAACTAAGCCATAACGATAAAACGTGGGTGGAAAAGTCGTTGAACTCCAGATATTGTAAACCCTATCTTCTGTATATATATTAAACCAAAACAAATTGTCGTTGTTTCGAAATGATTTTCATTATTCGGCCTTCACCCCTTACCATGTGTCGGCGCCTCCCCTGATAACGACTGTGGACTTTGGATCCTCTCGATGGTTACTTCATAGATAAACCCGTTTGTGATGATTGACACTTGTTAATACTATTTCGTACAGCATATTGGGGCCATTTTCAACAACGGGAGTTATTAGGGATTCCTGTCAACGCCGGCATGATATCAATGCAGATATTGATAATTTAATAATACTTTTATTAAGAGCATTATCTAAATTATCCCATAAAACAAAAATTAATGGTTTAAGGATTTGAATTATTTTTATCAAATCAAATAAACAAAACAAAATTTTGAAATGTTTTAACGTTTTTAATATCTAAGCTACAGAATATAACGCACATTTACAATCTACAGTCCATAAGGACGTTTATGTATTTTGATGGAGAGGGAGATCCGATAGTTTGTCGTTAACTTCAGCATTCAAATCAGCGAAAGATGTCACAAATCACTCTGTAGATCAGGATAATTAGACCAAAGCGCTGTTTTTTTTCTATTCAACCTCTTCCTCATCATCAACAAATCCTGTTTTTTCCCACCGAAGATATGTTTTGAGCTAAAGAGCTGTCTTTTCTACTGTATCTTCATTTTCCTTCTCTTCGTCCTTGACCTTTCGTGTGAACGCTCTCTCAATCCCCATTAATGGTGCCTGACACGCCAAGAAAACCACGAGAGCAACCACGTAGGATAAGGTCAGGTGCCCAAGGAACATGTATAGCTGACAAAAAAAAAGAAAGATTGAGGTTACTGTGATTACAAACGAGATTAACCTGTAAATTAACCTGTATACGTTTTAAAACATTTTGCTTGAATTGTCATTTAACAAAACAATGCAATTATTTGTGTATATTTCAATGACAAAATATGGAAATCTTGGAAAGCTACAACGAATTTTTTTATTTGTTTCACTAAAATTTTGATACGCAGATATTTTTTTCCTAATCTATGCAGAAAACTCTGAGAATGGTGAGAAAACCCGACGTTATTATGACTTCACAAGGGAGACATCGACGTTGCGTATTATTGGGAAAAGTATTACATTGTACCATTTTGAAATCTATGGAATTGTACTTTTAAGCGTTTTTTGTTTAATCAAGTAGTCTAAAAAATAATCATGAGCTCTTTTTTATTTCATCGGATTATGAAATTCAATCCAATACATTTTTTTCCATTTCATGACGAAGATAAAAAAATAGGGGCTTCAATGCTTAAAAAAAAAAAAAAAAAATTAAAAAAGCCTAATAATATAGGCAGGTTTAGCGGACTAAAGTTCAGGTTGCTTTGTCCTTTAATATATGTCAAATCATTCGGATACCGTTACACTGTAGTTGACTGTGTAACTTAGAAATTATGTGTATCTGTAATCTGTACAAGAAACTAACACCTCAGATATCTGTAACCTTCCAGCTTAGCGTTGTGACGTCAGACCATAGTGTCTTGTTCCAGAGTGTCACTAATTAATTATAACTATTCATCCTTTCACGATTTCGAGCCCATTGCAGACGATTGCCTTTATGTCTACCTGCCGGCGGAACTGGGAATATTTCCGTTCAAGAAAACCTAATAAAAACCCAACTAAACACAACCACAAACTAATGATATTCGACACAGGTAAACCCGTCATGACGTCATCATAGCCTAGTCGGTATTTATCAATGTGAGTATCAGACTAGTTATCAGCTTAGTGTAATAAATATTGGGAAACAGTCTATTGTTATATTTCTCTATAAGTTTTCTCCCTTAGTTCAGTATAGCACAAACAAGTCGACTGATTACTTTTATGTTTACCTCCATATACTACGATATGTTGCGCATTTTTTATTTTATTTATTTTTTTTTTGCGGGGGAGGTGGGTGGTTGCAGAATTTTATATTGGTTCAACTCGTAATATAATGTTTTATATGGTTATTTGATTGTGAATAGATTATACATGTCTGTGAAAAATGATGTCAGTTTGTGTGCTCACGTTGGAAATTCACTTCTTAAGTAGACAGAAAAAAATAGACGATGATGTGGCGTTAACTTATAAATCAGTTTCACAAAACACTTATAATGTTGATACAAAGAAGAAAGAGTACAGATGCACCCACTTCGACAACAACACATTTATCATATCCGGAAAACCCTTAAGTGCATATTAAGTCATTCTATTGTTATGCAATTATGATTACAAGACAAATAATATCCAGTAAGTTCACGTTCCCGGATGTCAAGTATATACCACGTTACGTTTCTCAGAAATAAATCTTTAAATAATGAACTAATTACGCATAATTGAAACTTGGTCTATATATAGCTGTGATGTGTTAACGTGATATCTCTATATGGTTACATGGGTACGCCAGACCCGTTATCTAGCCTCATGATAAATAGGTGAAAATTTTGACTGGATCACAACTAAGCCGGTGACTACTGTACATGTCATCATGTGGCAGCCCAAGAAGTCAGTTGTGTTTTTGGTACTTATTCTTTGTTTTGTGGATATAAGGAGCCAATCCTCAACAGAACCACCGACAACAGTAAAACCACAGACTTCACAAAGACCACCGGACTACACTAGTCTGTTTAATGAGGGCCTACAGTTATTGAACAGCACACTGTCGTCCGGCATTTTACAGCAAATCTCTAGTATTACCTCTCTACTTCCGAAAATGAACGAACAAACTTTGGTCAATATTCTCCAACGTTTAAATGTATCTGTCACGAGCTCACAAGTTGACAGTGTCGTCAAATTTGCACAAGGTGCATTTTCCAACTTGACACAAATGCAGAACGCATCCAGTTACCAACCATTCGCAAAATCACAACAATTGTATGGCTCTCTTTCACCGGGATGTAAGGCTTCTATGGGTCTTATAGCAGCTGGAGTCACTCTGCGAAGTCAATGGGCATTGCAAAGTACGTAAGTCGAAGTGTATAAGAAAATCAACATTTTGAGCGCAAATTTCAAATCAGAAACCGTAATGAACTAAGGAATGTTTCAAATCTCAATATCTGTTTTTATTACCCATAATAGTGAACAAAACGTTCGTTGTGTCACTGTTGTCTCAAGTCCGTTGTGTTTCAGCGATTCCAAATGTAGATTTTCTCATTTTTCTAATTTGACCTAAACTTGACATAGACTTGACTAGATTTGACCTAGATTTGTATAGGGGTCGTCTATGTAGCAGGGATGCTTACACTTTCGGAACACCCTTAAAGTTCAATTTGTTATATCCTGAAATTTCCAGTTTTTCTTTTATTGTAGTACACCTTCGATGGTATTAGTATTGACCGAATGTTATTTGAAATATTATCATATTTGATACAAAATGATTGGATATCAGTTATATCTACTTGTTAAGCTTTCTGTGTTACATAATGCATTTTTACATTACAATCGTAATGGTTTATTAAATATAAATCAAAACTTTCCTACATTGATAACAATGTTTCACGCAACATAACAAATTAATACAAAATTTATCTTTGATTTTTATCAAAATTTAAGACACTTTTTTATTTCGACCTTTCAACCTACTAATGACCTTGTGAAATAGATATAAATATCGTATTGATATATCCAGAGCAAGATTATGCTCTTCTTCCTAATGTATTATAGATATCACGAAAACAGTTCATTTTATTACAGATTTAGATATTTGATGTAGCCTTCCCTTGGGTAACCATGGTATAAGTCACTAAAATAACTCCAATGGTAATACCACAAAACGTAAACAACTACCATTTACTTATATGTATTATAGTTTGGAAAATCACAAAAAAAGCATCGATTTCATTTGAATATTCGAGTAAAAAAGATTTGGAATGTTTCTATAACGGTCTTAATGTTGCTTCAAAACATGAAATATCTTATATACATCTTCAAAATGACTTTTGGTTTCTTTTAGTGATTGACTCTTGGGGGAAACCTTCAGCAGGGATATTGACCGGAAACAGCAAATGGACTGGATCTTTTGATCAATGTCTTGATATAAAACCGGAAGTTCAGGGAGTGACGCCATTCAATGCCGGCTACTGTGGAGCCAATATACCATTTCAAATAAGTGTAAGCCTTATATACATTCTGTAGTGGTGTTTAGATTACTACAGGTAATGTCTTGAAGGGTGCAATATGATTTTATGATATGACAAAATCATCAAGTGAATGTATGGATATGGAGAAAACGGAGTCGACTTCACGTTTTGTTTACATTTTATTTGTTTATTTCACACTAGGTCTTTTCCCTCCAATTTGAGACAAAAAAAAACCACCAAAACAATCAAGTATTCCGTTTTTGGTCCACTGATTAAAACGCAATTGTGACAATGTAGAGAGAATGTAAAATTTGAATACCACCCAAGAATACATTTTTATTAAAAGGCTGAAATAAAATTGTGAATAATTATTTCTGATTTTTGAAAATGATTTAAAACAACATGGTAAGATAACATATCACAAGGAATGTAATAAATAAACAAATCAATGGAAAAGAATTAAAATGATTGTATCTTCTAAGTCACTTGACCGTTTACAAATTACAGTGATATCTTTGAATTTCTCAACCCATGAAGCAACTCGCAATAATTTCACCGGAATCCCATGCAATTTGTTTCAAAATTATAACAGTAAAATTGCAATAAATCGTCGAGGTATAAGAGAAAATACTCTTTCATATGTGTATATGAAGGGTAAATAAATTCTACTCTAGGGTAGAATATCCCTTTCAATCATATCCACGTAATAAATGGTGATCGCTATGCGGACTGTATAAACTGCATGCATGTTAATTTCATTGTGTGACTTTTCTGAAACTTTTCGTTCACTACTTTATTGTAATTAGGAAAAAAAGTCAATTCCGTTCAGTTATAAAATAACGAAAATTCTTCTGAAACCAAGCATCTCTTTTGTAATAGCTCAGTTTGACCAACCCTAATAGGTTCAATTTCTCATTGTCTTTTCCCCACTGAAACGTTGTTATGCACATAAGCTTATATGAATACTATAACATAGTAAGGTACAAGTTGTGGATTGGTTTGAACTAAATCTTGTTTACAAAATTACTTTGTTCTATCGCTAGGGACATTAACATGTATTGAAATGTTTGCTCTATAAGTCTGCTTGTGTTCTCTGAAAAAAATATTACTTGTGACTTCAAAATCTATGGCTTCACATCTATAAACCCATACCGTCTTGAGGGAAGAAATATGTTATTTATAAAATCAGACTGTTCTAATTACTGTTTTCAGGGTCAGAACGTCGCGCTGTACCTCGGCATGTGTGTACCATCCACCTGTACATATTTCGACGTCCTCCACATGGCTGATGCCTGTAAGTATCCTTCTATTACCGTTTATGTGGCTATTTCCGCGGTCGAATCTTTTTAACTTTGAAAAATATCATCACGTTATGGCTGAATGAGTAATATTACTGTTCCTTTTTTGGCAGTTAAATTTTTTTCGCGATTAATGCCGTGACCAATTAGAAAATATTTTTCCGCATATATAACCGGTTCTACGGGGGAAGATATTGAAACGTACTAAATTTAGCGACATTGTTGCAAATGGCATTTCTTTTCTTCTTTATGGTTCTGTTGAATTAATCACAAATATAAGGTTAAGATATGACAAATGAACCACAATGCAATGCTAACTTTCATATTAAAATGAGTTTGATAATTATCCGTGTTTTGTCAAATTTTCTTAACTACTCTTTGAGTTTGTATATAGGTTGAATATTGATAAATATTGTAGTGATTGATTATCAATTTGGAATATTCTGTATTGAAAAAAAATCCTGAAATATTCTCCAATTTGAAATGACAATGTTTGTAGGGAAAATGGCAATATTTTCAATTAAGATTGCAAAATTTTTAAGTTGAAATTACAATTTTGCACGTTTAATTTAACATTGATGCTTATAATTAATATTTTAGAATATTTGATCAAATATAATGCACTTGAATCTTCCATAGCTTTTTTAATGATTTTTTCTCAAACCAATGCGCCACGTCAATGTCTATATTGTGGTGTCACAGTAATGTAAGGTTTTCGGGCGATCCCGGATTTTTTTCCCATAGAGGTATGCAAAAAGAATGTAACACTCAGAAGGTTAGATTTAGTATGAACACAAAGTAAAAACAAATTATTAAACAATTTTCTAAATTCAAAAATCCACTGTAAATTAGAGAACGATAAACAATATATAGATAAAGAACATGTTTGAACAGCGGACAGATTTGTAAGATCCAAATACTATGTCAGTCTGACCTATTTAAAGTATCACGCCTATATTTCATGATTTTATCCAGCGTTTAGTTGTGTTTGGTTTCATAACAACTAGGTTGTCAACCTACAATCTAAACCTAGTGAATCACGAATGATGTTATTTCACAATCTAAACCTCGACGGTACAAAATGTCGAGAACGAGATATCTAAGCAGGGTGTTGTCGTGATAGGACGGACACACTATCTAAGTGTATTGTGAAATCAATATAAATTACATCTCAACAGATGAGACATTTGTACTAAAACGCTGAGGTTTATTTACTTTTACCTAGACGATAGATAGTGCATTCAGGTATGTTATGCAAGGCTCATTTTAATTTGTACATACATATGACGCGATTGACATCAATTTTTGTCTAAATAAAAATAAGCTAGAAATACAAAAGACACAATGTAACAATTGTGTACGTTGCGTATATGCAGGAAACGCACAGTGAATTGTTAAACAACTCTAACAAATACGGTCAGGTTTCACTAATCACGACGCTTTAATCATTACATATAAAAGAAACATATTTTATGTTTAACGCAGCCAATATTTTCAGTCTACTGCAAAAACACCACAATCGACAATGACAGTGATAAACTGTATCTAGTATTAGTGTCTGTGACAAAGTCTGTGTTTATGTCTCCGCCCGTTAAAGTGTTTAGTGATACTTACCCTGTACATAGGAATCAAAGGTTCAAATCACCGACACAAACTTACTAAGAATTCAAATCGATCAGTCAGTAAGTCAGTCAGTCAATGAATCAAATAGCTTATTTAAGTTTAACGTATATTTACATATCATGACCGTTAACATCAACATGTGAACTGTCAACCAGCTCTTTAACCGAGCTTATTTACAGTCTCAAACTCATTCACAAAAATACGCTTTATTCATTTTATTTTAAAAGATAACACGCATGGATTGTGGAAAAGGATCAAACACAGATGTTTTTTTTTCTTTACAGTTATTTCATTAATACCCGTGGCCGATCTGCCCAGTGCTAGTTATGCCATATGTAAAACCGACATTGAGTATGACACCCGGGCTATTATAGCTTTGTAAGTATCACTTTTATTTCCAAGAATCTTATTTCTACGACATTAATGCTCATCAAAATGAACCTTTCACAAAACATTCTCGAGATCTTGCTGTCATCTAGTTTATTAGGTCATCATCATGGATCTTTAAGTATTTCGACAGATATATGGAAGTAACTGGTATGTCGGAGAACGCTCACTCCTCCGATGAGCTTGGTTCTATTGCTATTAGTAACACATATAATTTTAGTCATTGATTGATGACATAATGACCACAATATCTGATGTTATATCATTTCTTGACTATATAAAAATAATCAATAAATACGCAAGTTTCCAATCAAAGTAGTTGAAGTTGTATGGTCTATAACTTTCGCTCTTTTGGTCATAGTGAAAACTGTTAAAGTGTTATACATAATTTTCTCCGTCTGCCTGAGTTTTAAACTTTCTAATTTTACCATTTTTTATAAAGTTGTAGCACTGGAAGTATTTTTAATTATAAAAGTAAAAAATCTTTTTAACGTGTACACGTGAAAAATAGGCTCGAAAGATGCCGAATCATTCCGAACTCTTCCGAACATCGTCGCGACAATCTCGAAGTAAAACGAGAGTTATGAAACCAAGAGAAAATATCAACATTTTTTCATAAACAAAACATGTGGTCGACCTCATCAGACTCTATCTACAAAGAAAATAATGCTCGCACATTACAATATTTGATACACACAACATTTTACGGTAATGTGTAAATTGGATGTTTCAAATACTCAATCTGTGGAATATACCAGCATGATTTGCTCATATAAGCCAGAAGGAAAACGTAAACAAACACATGTGTGCTTACGCTAGTTACCTGGCTCACCACGTGCAGGTCGTGTCGAACGTCAGTCACGTGATACGATTCGGAATCCGACAAAACCCGAAGTCACTGAACATGGCGGTGATTGAAGGCGCTTTATTCAAAATCAGGAATATATGATTCCTAGATTTCGGCTCTCTTATAGGCCGACATATGCTTTTGGGGAGCTAAATCATCAAGTTACATGTCAATGTTTAAATATCAAATGTTTAAGTTACATATCGTTATAGTGAAATTAGCAGCAATACAACTTTAAATTTTGTTAAACATATTTATCCCCATGGTATGTTTCAGGGTTGTATGTGGGTTCTTCCTAGCGTTGATGATTTTTGCTACGATCTTTGATGTATTCATGGTAAGCCCAGAACTAAAAAGGATATCTAAGGCAACCGCTAGGGAAGAAGATGAGGTTAACAGTAACGCAGGAATATCGCACATCTCTAATGGTATAAACAGGCCGAATGGAGACAAAATTAAGATTGAGATGGACGTTGTGAATGGTCACACCCAAACAAATGGAAGCCATCCAGCATCTATGTACAAACTACATGATAACACGGTTAAACCTATAATCAAAAGACCTTCGAATTATCCAGGTAAGTGTATGTAATTTACAGGTTTGAAACAAATTTATTTCACACAAGGCAATAATACAAATACCAATAAATAACTACCAAGTACAAGACCATTGTTCTGGCCTTCTGTTCTGTCCTGACTAATCGAGACGAATGGTATCCCCCTTGACCGATAATTGATTGGTAAGCCTTATTTCCCTCGATTTTGTTTTCCTTAACTTATGTTCTCAGGGATGTGTGCCAAGTTAGTGTTGTCCTTTTCCGTCTGGACTAATGGTAAAAAGTTGTTGTCTACCTCCCAGTCCGGGGGAGCTCTCGGTGCTATCAACGGGATCCGTTTCCTCAGCATGACATGGGTTATACTCGGACATACTTATGTATTCGCTCTGATGTTCGGGGACTTTGGTAAGTGTTTCATTCTTTTACTCCTTCGTAATTTGTTAACCATACTCTTAATTTATTTTCTACGTCTTCATATGATTTATATTTTACTACTTCTATCTATCTTTAATTCTTAAGCGTATTAAACACAATCTTTTGTCTCCTTCTTTCCTTATTTTTACTCATTGATTCGTTTATTTTATTCTTTCTCTCTTCTATCTTACTCCAAGTTCTTATTTTTTACTCGTTTTGCCTATTTCCCCTTTTCTTTCGTCTATTGTATTCCAACAGCCTGTTTTACTCTTTCTGTCCTCTGTTGTGGCGCATTTCCTTATTTTCTATTCATTTGTCAGAATAAACATTTTGTTTTAATTTAATTTACTCTGTCATAAGTTAAATCTACTAATTATTGATCCTTTTTGTATCTTTGTGAGCCCTTCCTTAGTCTACCGAATTCCTTAGTTTTTCATTCAATTCTTAGGTATATTTGAAAATATCTTGGTGTGTATACATCAGGATAACCTTAGGTATTACTGTATAACATAACCAAGGAGCGCTTGTTTGACCAGATTAGATTTTACAAAACCATCCACAACGAGTCCTTTTTACCATTGTCATGCAATTGTTTACTTTTAGGAACAGTGAATATGAATCGAAGACTAAATTTTATAAATTAAATTCAACCGCTGTATTTTGGGCAAAACATACAGATTTGTGGATATGTACTCAAAGTCTTAGATAGTTTTATTTTTCTTAAAGACAGTATTCCCACTATGTTCAAATGACATTATAACATTGAATATGCACATTGGCATCATTTGTGACTACCCATATATGCCATATTTGTATGATATAATCTACAACCGCCATTTACATGACAATGTCAAAAAGGACTCATGTGTATGCCTTTGTAAAATTGAATCTGGTCAAACAAGCTCTCCTTGTCCATGCTATAGACACAAGTAAAGATAATGACTTGTTTATTTGGTGATAGAAATATGTACAGAATCCTGTCGACTTACTAAATTGAAAGGTAATTTTACTTGCATATTTTACCAGAATTTGCACAACAATCTAAGGGTTAAGTCCGATGCAAAGACAATTATCAATTAAGTTTTGTTCAAGTACAACTAAGAAGTGATATATATATATAGGCATACATCAACATTCAATGAACTCGCCGGAGTAAATTTTAGGCTGAGGGAAATAAGGTACAATACACATACGTTATTATGTTGCAGCGAATAAAATTTCGTTTATGCCAAAGATGCTTAAGCGGCTATCGTTTATGGCTGTCGCCAATGCCCTGCTATCTGTGGACACTTTCTTCACCTTAAGGTATTACCTATATATCCTTATTACATTTCCTTTTCAATAGGTTTTATGTTGTGAAACACAAAGCGTTTTCCATCTAATTATACAAACGTTTTACACTAACGTTTGTATTTTTGGGAGATTATTATGTTACGAAATCATGAATAGAAGTAAAATAACAATGATCACGTCACCAGTTAGAGGCCCTAATAACATTTTAGTCAACCTATTTACCAAACACGCAAGTTTGAAGTATAATAACAT
>SAYR01052728.1:173937-192587 GCA_004382745.1 Argopecten irradians irradians | reverse complement strand
ACCGTTACATGTTAGTGAATTGAGCGGTTATTGTTTAGGTTAACCCCACCTTACATGTTAGTGATTGAGCGGTTGTTGTTCAGGTTAACCCCACCTTACATGTTAGTGATTGAGCGGTTATTGTTTAGGTTAACCCCACCTTACATGTTAGTGATGAGCGGTTGTGTTTAGGTTAACCCCACCTTACATGTAAGTGATTGAGCGGTTGTTGTTTAGGTTAACTCCACCTTACATGTAAGTGATTGAGTGGTGTTGTTTAGGTTAGACCCACCTTACATGTAGTGATTGAGCGGTTTGTTGTTTAGGTTAACCCCACCTTGCATGTTAGTGACTGAAGTGGTGTTGTTTAGGTTAAACTCCACCTTACATGTTTAGTGATTGAGCGGTTGTTGTTTAGGTTAACTCCCACCTTGCATGTTAGTGACTGAGCGGTGTTGTTTTAGGTTAACCCACCTTACATGTTAGTGATTGAGTGGTTGTTGTTTAGGTTAACCCCACCTGCATGTTAGTAATGCGGTTTGTTTCAGGTTAACCCACCTTACATGTTAGTGACTGAGCGGTTGTTGTTTAGGTAACCCCCACCTACATTTAGTGACTGAGCGCGTTGTTGTTTAGGTTAACCCCACCTTACATGTTAGTGACTGAGCGGTTGTTGTTTAGGTTAACCCACCTTACATGTTAGTGATTAAGCGGTTGTTGTTTAGGTTAACCCCACCTTACATGTTAGTGATTAAGCGGTGTTGTTTAGGTTTAACTCCACCTTACATGTTATAGTTGAGCGGTTGTTGTTTAAGTAACCCACCTTACAGTTAGTGACTGACGGTTGTTTTAGTTAACTCCCACCTTACATGTTAGTGATTGAGCGCGTTGTTTGTTTTAGGTTAACTCCACCTTACATGTTAGTGATTGAGCGGTTGTTGTTTAGGTTAACCCACCTTACATGTTAGTGATGACGGTGTTTGTAGGTTAACTCCACCTGTATCTAGTGATGTTGATGCGGTTGTGTTTAGGTTAACTCCACCTTACATGTTAGTGATTGAGTGGTTGTTTTTAGGTTAACCCCACCTTGCATGTTAGTGACTGACGGGTTGTTTAGTACCCACCTGCATGTTAGTGACTGAGCGGTGTTGTTTAGGTTAACTCCACCTTACATGTTAGTGATTGACGGTTGTTGTTTAGTTAACCCCACCTTGCATTTAGTGACTGAGCGGTGTTGTTAGGTTAACCCCACCTTACATGTTAGTGATTGACGGTTGTTGTTTAGGTTAACTCCACCTTACATGTTAGTGACTGAGCGTTTGTTTAGGTTAACTCCACCTTACATGTTAGTATTGAGCGGTTGTTGTTTAGGTTAACCCCATCTTGCATGTTAGTGGCTGAGCGGCTGTGTTTAGTTAACCCATCTTACATGTTATGTTGACGTGTTGTCATTTAACCACCTTACATGTTAGTGATTGAGTGTTTTCTTTAGGTAACTCCACCTACATGTTAGTGATGATGGTAGACATCGCCTTATTGCGCTACATGGTGATGGTCCTGCCTGGGTGCCCACGGGATTAGAACAGAACTTCTGTGAAAGACACATGGTGGACCAATTTAATCTATCTCAACAAACTTCATGAAACTTGATAAAATGGTAGGTGCTTATATAATATGTACAAAAACAAAATACTCTCACATATTTTTATAACAAAATGACATATCGATGAATCATATCAAATTTTAGGCCATATGACAGTGTTAAAACAGAGGTGACATTATAACTGACATTTCTATTGAACAGTTTAATTGTTATTTCCTCTTGTGCTCGATTGTATGAGTAGTCAGCACAAAATATTAAATATTTGATTACGAAGATAAGGATCGGAGTGCGCGAATACTTAAGAAGTGACATTTTTAGAAAAGTATTATGTTTAGATGTCAGACACGTCATGATTAAATCGACGGGTAGTTAGCAATAAAGGGAGAATTTTGGACTATGTAAAATTCGATGTGGCTCCTCACGTGGTAGGCTGGTCAGTCTTTTCATACGTAACACTGTCTTGACGTCGGAAGCTGGATATAATGATTATATAAATATTTTTTCAGTGTTTTGCTTGGTCTTCGTACCTGGCCAATGATATGCAGTTCTACGTTGTCAGTCCTCTCCTGCTAGTTCCACTCTATTTGTAAGTTTGATATACAGTCCTACGTGGTCAGTCCTCTCCTGCTGGTCCAACTCTATTTGTAAGTATGATATATAGTTCTACATGACCAGTCCTCTCCTGCTGGTCTCACTCTATTTGTAAGTTTGATATGCAGTTCTACGTTGTCAGTCCTCTCCTACTAGTTCCACTCTATTTGTAAGTTTGATATACAGTCCTACGTGGTCAGTCCTCTCCTGCTGGTCCAACTCTATTTGTAAGTATGATATATAGTTCTACATGACCAGTCCTCTCCTGCTGGTCTCACTCTATTTGTAAGTTTGATATGCAGTTCTACGTTGTCAGTCCTCTCCTACTAGTTCCACTCTATTTGTAAGTATGATATACAGTCCTACGTGGTCAGTCCTCTCCTGCTGGTCCAACTCTATTTGTAAGTATGATATATAGTTCTACATGACCAGTCCTCTCCTGCTGGTCTCACTCTATTTGTAAGTTTTGATATTGCAGTTCTACGTTGTCAGTCCTCTCCTACTAGTTCCACTTCATTTAAGTATGATATACAGTCCACGTGGTCAGTCCTCTCCTGCTGGTCCCACTCTATTTGTAAGTATGATATACAGTTCCACGTGGTCAGGCCTCTCCGCTAGGTCCCACTCACACTCTATTTGTAAGTATGATATACAGTCCTACGTGGTCAGTCCTCTCCTGCTGGTCCCACTCTATTTGTAAGTATGATATACAGTTCTACGTGGTCAGTCCTCTCCTGCTGGTCTCACTCTATTTGTAAGTATGATATACAGTCCTACGTGGTCAGTCCTCTCCTACTGGTCCCACTCTATTTGTAAGTATGATATACAGTTCTACGTGGTCAGTCCTCTCCTGCTGGTCTCACTCTATTTGTAAGTATGATATACAGTTCTACGTGGTCAGTCCTCTCCTGCTGGTCCCACTCAATTTGTAAGTATGATATACAGTTCTACGTGGTCAGTCCTCTCCTACTGGTCCCTCTCTATTTGTAAGTATGATATACAGTCCTACGTGGTCAGTCCTCTCCTACTGGTCTCACTCTATTTGTAAGTATGATATACAGTTCCACGTGGTCAGTCCTCTCCTGCTGGTCCCACTCTATTTGTAAGTATGATATACAGTTCTACGTGGTCAGTCCTCTCCTGCTGGTCCCACTCTATTTGTAAGTATGATATACAGTTCTACGTGGTCAGTCCTCTCCTGCTGGTCCCACTCTATTTGTAAGTATGATATACAGTCCTACGTGGTCAGTCCTCTCCTGCTGGTCCCACTCTATTTGTAAGTATGATATACAGTTCTACGTGGTCAGTCCTCTCCTGCTGTTCCCACTCTATTTGTAAGTATGATATACAGTGCTACGTGGTCAGTCCTCTCCTGCTGGTCCAACTCTATTTGTAAGTATGATATACAGTCCTACGTGGTCAGTCCTCTCCTGCTGGTCCCACTCTATTTGTAAGTATGATATACAGTTCTACGTGGTCAGTCCTCTCCTGCTGTTCCCACTCTATTTGTAAGTATGATATACAGTGCTACGTGGTCAGTCCTCTCCTGCTGGTCTCACTCTATTTGTAAGTATGATATACAGTTCTACGTGGTCAGTCCTCTCCTGCTGATCCAACTCTATTTGTAAGTATGATATACAGTCCTACGTGGTTAGATCTGTCCTGCTGGTCGCACTTTATTTGTATGTACACAATGCAATTATTGACTTAAAATGAAGATTTACAGGATTTATTACCCTAGTTAGAACAATATGCACCGGGGCTAAAGAGAGCAATGTTGTAATATTAATATTGCACAAACCAGGTCCGAGTACAAAGAATTTAGTTTAGTCTGAAGTTTTGTGACGTTAAAAATGTGGTGATGCAATTTTTTGAAATACAAGTAGTTGTATGTTTTATAGCCTGAAGTGTTTGTGAAAGCTCAAGAATAACAAATCCAACAACCCCCTGGTTGTGTAACATTTATCTGTTCAGTCTGACTGGTTTTCAGCTCGAAGAAGATCGGGGGTACCATCAACGCCGTCTTCCTTCTCGCTGTGACAATAGTATCTGCTGTTGTGTCGGCCCAACATCAGCTCCCAGCCACTCAATTTTCTATCGTACCAAATCCGTAAGTCTTATGTTTATATTAGCTCCATATAAGTCGTATTCAGTATCGACAAGATCCCACACCAACAGCCATAATATCTACGATATAAAATCTGTAAGTTAGATATATCAATATTAAAGACCAGACACACAATTAACACATTATAAAATCTGTAAGTCATATGTTTCTATCAGAGCCCAGACACACTATTAATTATATTATAAAATCTGTAAGTTATATACTAATATCAGAGCCTAGACACACAATTATCTACATTTCAAAATCTGAAAGTTATATATATCGTTATTAGAGCCCAGACACACAATACTCTACATTATAAAATCTGTAAGTTAAATATATCAATATTAAAGCCCGGACAAACAATTAATACATTGTAAAATCTGTAAGTTAAATATATCAATATGAGAGCCCAGACAAACAACTAATACATTATAAAATCTGTAAGTTATATGTCTATATCAGAGCCCAGGCACACAATTTTCTACATTATAAATATATCAATATTAAAGCCCAGGCAAACAATTGATACATAATAAAATCTGTCAGTTAAATATATCAATATTAGAGCCCAGACAAACAATTAATACATTGTAAAATCTGTAAGTTAAATATATCAATATTAGAGCCCAGACAAACAACTAATACATTATAAAATCTGTAAGTTATATGTCTATATCAGAGCCCAGGCAAACAATTAATACATTATAAATATATCAATATTAAAGCCCGGACAAACAATTAATACATTATAAAATCTGTAAGTTACATGTTTTTATCAGAGCCCAGACAAACAATTAATACATTATAAAATCTGTAAGTTACATGTTTTTATCAGAGCCCAGACACATATTTCTCTACATTATAACATCCGTCAAGTATATACTAATATCAGAGCCAAGACACATAATTCTCTACATTATAAAACTGGTACGTTTTATGTTTATATCAGAGCCCAGACACACAATTAATTAAATTATTAAATCTGGAAGTTATATTCTAATATTAGATCCTAGACACACAATTCTCTACATTATAAAATCTAAAAGTCATATGTTAATATCAGAGCCCAGACATATTATAGTTTATTTTATGGTGAAACGATGATTGTGAATTGCAAACTTCACAAGTAACTGTACAATAAAGCTTTTTGTTTACAAACAGTTTATCTGATGTAAACAACTTGTCTATATTAGAATAACGTATTAAAATCAATGAAAGACCTAGGAACGTACGTAGTTGTTTGGATGATTCTAATTTTATAGTTACATTAGAGTATACATTTGATAATTGTTATGATTGTACGCTTATTTCTATTGACTATCATTCCAGTCACGTGGGTGACTATTTCCCTGAGTACTACATCAAGCCATATTGCCGTATGGGACCGTACATTATGGGAATTATGACTGGATATATTATCTTCAAGACTGGAGGCAAATACAAAATTAAACCGGTGAGCCCATTTACACATACCTAGACACATACATAAAACTAAACTCAGACAAATGTAAAATGGTATCGATATCTCATTTGACAATATAGGAATTTGGAGAAAAAGACGCATGACAGGTACATCAATCAGTACAAGAACTATTGTAATTGCACGGAGAGATATCTCGTCCAAAGTATTTTCCGAATATGAGGTTCCGTGTTGTTTTACATGCCTTGCAAATACGACAAAAACGCTAAGATATAAAAGTTATATAATTTATTCGATACACAAACAATGTAGAAACAGTTAACAAATAACAGCTTTTAAATGTCAGAGAACGTTGCTTTACAATATATTTTATTTAAATTCCGCCCGCTTTTCCCGCTAGTTATAATTTATACGTTTCCCATAGATATTTAAGCTTCCAACTTTACAAATGGCTACAAGGCCCGATGTCCTAATAATAAAGAGTTACATACATGCAATCCACTCAAGAGGTGACCCGACTGACAATATGTTGTCTGGATGCCAAAGTGACAGAGATAGCCAACACACCCCCTTTATATACCCGTAACAGTAACATAAAAGATTAACGGCATCAAATCAGGTTACATTCTCCAGACGTAACTACTACTCGTATGTAACAATGTAAATACACGCGTGTAGAAATAACAATGACCCCACCATTATGTAAGTATAAACATATAAATTCACTCCTGTCACACTATAATATTCCTTAACTAAATTAGTAATCGTATTATCAAAACACCATTTTAGAAGATGTCGTGATCAGATCATTTTCTACATTTACAATTCTACACACCGAATTTATATATGAGCACTTAAAATTCACGAAACCAGACACTTCTAAAATATTATACCAATCAGAAATAGAGTGCACTATGGCCATTTGACAGACAAATCGTTTACTGTTTTAGGCAATTAACCTTTTTATCTGGGCGTTTGTGGCTGCTTTGGCCTGCCTTGTCCTTTACGGTACCTTTGAGGAGTCTAAAGGCAACGCCATGAGTGTGGGAATCGCCGCAATGTATAACGCTGTCCACAAAACTCTGTGGGGGTTCTGTGTGTGCTGGGTCGTGTTTGCATGCGTCACCGGAAATGGAGGTTTGTGAAATACAATCTTAAACTCTGATTTTCATTTAACATTTTACAAGTGTCTATTGTAGTATGCATAACAATATGCATGGTAATGTTTGTAACTTAATCAATACACTATCGATTTTACGTGGATGTAAGATATTACTACTATATTACAATGTGTGGTGATACTACTGTTACAATTTGTGGTGTTACTACTGTTACAATATGTGCTGGAACCTCTCTGTTACATTTGAAAAGATCGTCCACCTGTGCGTATGCTTTAAATAACAGTATCAAATATTCATCACATTAACATCGATTTTTATCACAACAAATACGTTGGGTTGAAATATTCACCATGCTCAGACATCACTCAATTATAAACAAATTAATTTAAAAAAAATGATATTTTATCGCATTTTTTTGTGTTTATTATCATTTCAGGACAGAATGTATTTTTTTTAAACATTTTCGCGTTTTCTACAAGTTCACTCTTATATTCCCTATGTCACAAACTTTATTTTTCTTATTGATTTCATTTTTGTTTACAATCTTTGATCCATTTTAGGTTTTGTGAATACTCTCTTGTCCTGGAGCCCGTTTGTCCCGCTCGGCCGCCTTACCTACTGCGCGTATCTTGTGCATCCGCTCATCATGTTTCTGTATTACAAAGGGTTACGACAGACAATTCTTGCCACAGATATTGAAATGGTACGTATTATCATAAGGGAACGCGTTGGTCGAGTGGTAAAGATGCCTCGACATATAACCACAAGCCTTCCACCTTTGGTTCGCAAGTTCGAATCCCATATGGGGTAGTTGCCAGGTACTGACCGCAGGTCAGTTTTTTCCGGGTACTCCGGCATTCCTTCAGCAACAAACCTGGCATGTCCTTACATGACCATGGCTGTTGATAGGACGTTGAACAAATAAAACCCCAAAACCTCCTGGTATGTATTACCGAACAGACGATTGATATCATATGGCACAGATTTCATTTTAGTAAGTATTGCAGAACGTCATAGGCACAGATTTCATTTTAGTAAGTGTAACAGAACATCATAGGCACAGATTTTATTTTAGTAAGTATTACAGAACGTCATAGGCACAGATTTCATTTTAATAAGTATTACAGAACGTCATAGGCACAGATTTCATTTAATAAGTATTTACAGAACTCATAGCACAGATTTCGTTTAAAAGTATTACAGAACGCCATAGGCACAGATTTCGTTAAAGTAAGTATTACAGAACGTCATAACAGGCAGTATATGGCACAGATTTCGTTATAGCAAGTATTACAGAACGTCATAACAGGCAGTATATGGCACAGATTTCGTTATAGCAAGTATTACAGAACGTCATAACAGGCAGTATATGGCACAGATTTCGTTATAGTAAGTGTAACAGAACATCATAGGCACAGATTTTATTTTAGTAAGTATTACAGAACGCCATAGGCACAGATTTTATTTTAGTAAGTGTAACAGAACATCATAGGCACAGATTTTATTTTAGTAAGTATTACAGAACGCCATAGGCACAGATTTCGTTATAGTAAGTATTACAGAACGTCATAGGCACAGATTTCGTTATAGTAAGTATTACAGAACGTCATAGGCACTGATTTCGTTAAAGTAAGTATTACAGAACGTCATAACAGGCAGTATATGGCACAGATTTCGTTATAGCAAGTATTACAGAACGTCATAACAGGCAGTATATGGCAAAGATTTCGTTATAGTAAGTATTACAGAACGTCATAACAGTCAGTATATGGCACAGATTTTATTTTAGTAAGTATTACAGAACGTCATAATAGGCAGTATATGGCACAGATTTCGATATAGTAAGTATTACAGAACGTCATAACAGGCAGTATATGGCACAGATTTCGTTATAGTAAGTATTATAGAACGTCATAGGCACATATTTCGTTATAGTAAGTATTATAGAACGTCATAGGCACAGATTTCGTTATAGTAAGTATTACAGAACGTCATAGGCACAGATTTCGTTATAGTAAGTATTACAGAACGTCATAGGCACATATTTCGTTAAAGTAAGCATTGCAGAACGTCATAACAGGCAGTATATGGCACATATTTCGTTATAGCAAGTATTACAGAACGTCATTACAGGCAGTATATGGCAAAGATTTCGTTATAGTAAGTATAACAGAACGTCATATGCTCAGATTTCGTTATAGGTAGTATTAAAGAACGCCATAGGCACATATTTCGTTATAGTAAGTATTACAGAACGTCATAACAGGAAGTATATGGCACAGATTTATTCATAGTAAGTATTACAGAACGTCATAACAGGCAGTTTATAGCACATATTTCGGTAAAGTGAATATTACAGAACGTCATAATAGGCAGAATATGGCACATATTTCGATATAGTAAGTATTACAGAACGTCATTACAGGTAGTATAAGGCACATATTTCGTTATAGGAGGCATTACAGAACGTCATAACAAGCCAGTATATGACACAGATTTCATTACAGTAAGTATTACATACGTCATTACGGGCAGTATATGGCACAGATTTCATTTTAATATGTATTACAGAATATCATAGGCACATATTTCATTTTAATAAGTATAACAGAACGTCATTGGCACAGATTTCATTTTAGTAAGTATTACAGAACGTCATAGGCACAGATTCCATTTTAGTAAGTATGTACGTCATAGGCACAAAGTTTCATTTAATAAGCATTACAGAACGTCATAACAGGAAGTATATGGCACAGGTGTATCCATAGTAAGTATTACAGAACGTCATAACAGGAAGTATATGGCACAGATTTCGTTATAGTAAGTATTACAGAACGTCATAACAGGAAGTATATGGCACAGATTTCGTTAAAGTAAATATTACAGAACGTCATAGGCACATATTTCGTTATAGTAAGTATTACAGAACGTCATAATAGGAAGTATATGGCACAGGTTTATACATAGTAAGTATTACAGAACGTTATAACAGGCAGTATATGGCACAGATTTCATTTTAATTAGTATTACAGAACGTCATAGGCACAGATTTCATTTTAATAAGTATTACAGAACGTTATAGGCACAGATTTCATTTTAATAAGTATTACAGAACGTCATAGGCAGGAATTTCATTTTAGTAAGTATTACAGAACGTCATAGGCACAGATTTCATTTTAGAAAGTATTACAAAACGTCAAAGGCACAGATTTCGTTGTAGTAAGTAATACAGAACGTCATAGGCACAGATTGTGTTATAGTTAGTATTACAGAATGTCATAGGCACAGATTTCGTTAAAGTTAGCATTACAGAACGTCATAACAGGAAGTATATGGCACAGGTGTATCCATAGTAAGTATTACAGAACGTCATAGGCACATATTTCGTTATAGTAAGTATTACAGAACGTTATAGGCACATATTTCGTTAAAGTAGCATTACAGATCGTCATAACAGGAAGTATATTGCACAAGTTTCGATAGAGTAAGCATTACAGAACGTCATAACAGGCAGTATATGGCACAGATTTCGTTATAGGAAGTATTACAGAACGTCATAACAAGTCAGTATATGGCACAGATTTATTTATAGTAAGTATTACAGAACGTCATTAGAGGCAGTATTAGACACATATTTCGTTATAGTAAATATTATATAATGTTATAATAGGCAGTTTATGGCACAGATTTCGTTATAGTAAGTATTATAGAACGTCATAACAAGCCAGTATATGGCACAGATTTCGTTATAGTAAGTATAACAGAACGTCATTACAGGCAGTATATGGCACATATTTCATTTTAATAAGTATTACAAAACGTCATAAGCACAGATTTCATTTTAGTAAGTATTACAGAACGTCATATGCACATATTTCATTTTAATAAGTATTACAAAACGTCATAGGCACATATTTCATTTTAATAAGTATTACAAAACGTCATAAGCACAGATTTCATTTTAATAAGTATTACAAAACGTCATAAGCACAGATTTCATTTTAATAAGTATTACAGAACGTCATAGGCACAGATTTCGTTATAGTAAGTATTACAGAACGTTATAGGCACAGATTTCGTTAAAGTAGCATTACAGATCGTCATAACAGGAAGTATATTGCACAAGTTTCGATAGAGTAAGCATTACAGAACGTCATAACAGGCAGTATATGGCACAGATTTCGTTATAGGAAGAATTACAGAACGTCATAACAAGCCAGTATATGGCACAGATTTATTTATAGTAAGTATTACAGAACGTCATTAGAGGCAGTATAAGACACATATTTCGTTATAGTAAATATTATATAATGTTATAATAGGCAGTTTATGGCACATATTTCGTTATAGTAAGTATAACAGAAAGTCATAACAGGCAGTATATGGCACAGATTTCGTTATAGTAAGTATTATAGAACGTCATAACAAGCCAGTATATGGCACAGATTTCGTTATAGTAAGTATTACAGAACTTCATTACAGGCAGTATATGGCACATATTTCATTTTAATAAGTATTACAAAACGTCATAAGCACATATTTCGTTAAAGTAAGTATTACAGAACGTTATAGGCACAGATTTCATTTTAATAAGTATTACAGAACGTTATAGGCACAGATTTCATTTTAATAAGTATTACAGAACGTCATAGGCACAGATTTCATTAAAGTAAGCATTACAGATCGTCATAACAGGAAGTATATTGCACAGGTTTATTCATAGTTAGTATTACAGAATGTCATAACAGGCAGTATATGGCACAGATTTCGTTAAAGTAAGTATAACAAAACGTCATAACAGGCAGTAAATGGCACAGATTTCGTTAAAGAAAGTGTAACAGACCGTCATCACAAGCAGTATTTAGCACTGGATTTTTTTTCTGTGATTATGTATTATTCTACTGTTATATTTGTATATTGGGGATATTTTGTTTTCAGACATACCTTTTCATTGGTCATCTTGTCATCTCCTACATGGTCGCATTTGTGACATCACTTGCATTCGAATCCCCCATGATGGGACTGGAGAAGGCGCTGCTCGGAGGGATCACGAAAAAGAAGTAATATACACAGGCAACTGTTGTGTCCATTTATCAATTATAAACAACGATAAATGTCACTTCCAATAAAACACTTGTTGGTAGACAATCGATTAAACTTGATATCTAACATTTCCAGTACGTGTCTTTATCATTTTTACGCCACCTTTCTTTTGCTACCTAAATGAATATCGATGATATTGTCCATAACTTTGTAACCGATTATCATGTAATCTCCCCGGTATTAATGGACTCTCACATTGCCTCAGACGTTCAATACGTTGTTATTATCAGATTGCTGTCATGTAAACATTGATTTACACAGCAATCACTGAATTGTATATAGTTGAATATAATTATTTAATACCTTGGAATGCATCCTTACTGGTCAATGGAATAAAGTACTTTACAGCTCTATAAGTAATTTGCTTTCGTACATAGTCTTCCAATGACTGAGTTACTGGCTCCATCGTAAAGACACTACTGAAGACATCGGCTTTGCCTTAATCATTTGTTGTATTTTGGTGTTAATTTCCGCTGATCCATTTCAAATTCGAAAATACAGTTTTAACTTTCAATTTTGATTTGATATACTTCCCAAATTGGTTGGGTTTATTCTTTACATTTCCTGCGATTTTCCTTTCTAGATCTCGTAGATTTTTTTTATATTTGACTTCCGATTTTGTTTCAATGTAACGCTGCCAAGCCCTATGATTTTTATCTCTCTTCTTGTGCGTTCCCCACATGGAGTAGACCTTCGCTCTTCCATACATGTTCATGTGTATATAACGAATTTATATATTTCATCATTATCTCCTGACAATAACGTGTCCAAATCTCCATTTATTATTTTATAATCACGTATTCTCCTTTCTTGAAATTTCTCCGCAGAATATTACCAGCGGGATACTTCTTGCTGAAAATATTTTAAAATAACGGTACACTACTGTCATTTTGACCGAAGGAACTTTCATAATTTATATCTTTAATTTTCCGTGATATGAAATGGTATAATATGTTCTGTTAACAAAAAGTCTCATTCTGGTATAATTCTATGTATGCTGTGTATAAACACTATTACGTAAGCATTCAATACAATGTTCACTTTCTTGATAGTTTCTTGTTTCTTGCAACCATCCTATTGAGTATGTGCTTTTGTTGGCCTTGTTACGGAATTGGAAAGCTTCCTTCGATATTTTCCTTCTTGGGTCTTTTATAGATAAAACCTACTAGTAGACAGTCATCTCCATATAACATAATTTTAATACTGAATTCTCCTATATTATATCCACTTATTTATTTCCTATCTTGTTTTGCGACACCTCTGTGGCATACGCGTGTGTCCTCTTTCTCCTGTGTACGTCATGTTTTACCACACATGTAGAAATCAGTCTGCAAATACTAATAATAACATGAAATGTGAAAGGATATTTTATTATAAAACATATCTCGCCATCTCACCATCTTTAGTATATCCACATGAATAATTGTTAAATAAAACATTATCTATCAGAGAAATCCCAGATATATTCTTAAAGTTGCTAATGTTACCGCACTTTATACAAGGAAAGGTGAAGTAAGTGTAGAAGGGATAAATATAGGAGCATTCAGGATTAAAATTATGTTTCGTGAAAATGACTTAGTGTAGAAGGGATAAATATAGGAGAATTCAGGATTAAAATTATGTTTCGTGAAAATGACTTAGTGTAGAAGGGTAAATATAGGAGAATTCAGTATTAAAATTAAGTTACATGAAAATGACTAAGTGTAGAAGGGTAAATATAGGAGAATTCAGTATTAAAATTAAGTTACATGAAAATGACTTAGTGTAGAAAGGTAAATATAGGAGAATTCAGTATTAAAATTAAGTTACATGAAAATGACTAAGTGTAGAAGGGTAAATATAGGAGAATTCAGGATTAAAATTAAGTTACATGAAAATGACTAAGTGTAGAAGAGATAAATATAGGAGAAATGTGATATTTAATGCTCCTGATCATTTTAATAATTCAATTATATAGCATGTAAACTTATATATCAAATCCCCAAAACGTTTTTTCTATGTACAAATAAGACATTGTTTGTAATACTGTCTTTAGTAGTAATACAATTATATTAATCTACTTAACTATTTTAGCAAGGCAAGTTTGTTATGTTAAATACTAATCCTTATGAAATTCTAGTATGACAGTGTGAATGAATGTGTGTGAGTGTGTTATTGTTGTTTATTATAGATATATATATATTTCATATAACTATTCATTTTAGGCTTGGTGGAAATATGTTGTGTCTTCACTTTATGAAATAATATTTTTGTTTTCTTTAAGTAATTAAAATAGTAATTATCTCTATAATTATATCACCTATTCTATTCAATTTCATGATGAATATGCAATACTTCATAATCTCCAATGCATTAAATACTATACATGAAATGCTATATCATTTCTCTAGAAATTATAAATTGATACATATCATCTTTCTACCAAGCCTTACCGGAAGTAATAGAAGACTGATATAGGCATTGCGCCTGTTGTTGATTCTTTTAACAATACTTTGTAATTATTCATATTTCTATTGTTAATAAAATATTTCTGAAATGAAATGAATTTGTAGACTACATCTTGACTTCATGGTTTGACCGTATGTACCCATTCTACTGTACTTTAGATGTAGTCAAATAAACATTTTCATCTCTTAGTTGTGCTTTAAAAAGTAAAACTCATACATTACACACTTTGTGATTCTCAAATTGTTGGGAACTTCTGGTGGTGAATAACGTATCAAAAGCTCTTTTTGATTGGTGAGAAAAAATTCACCACATATAAGTTAAACGTTGAAATATTACCATGATATTTTGGTAAACGTTAACACCTCTTTTAGAGAGAGAGAGAGAGAGAGAGAGAGAGAGAGAGAGAGGGAGAGAGAGAGAGAGAGAGAATATCATCACCAAGACAGTTCGGTCAATTTTTCTACCTCTTTATTATATCTATTTATCTATCGAGTATATCATCACCAAGACAGTTCGGTCATTTTTTCTACCTTTTTATCATATTTATATATCGAGTATATCATCACCAAGACAGTTCGGTCAATTTTTCTACCTTTTTATCATATTTATATATCGAGTATATCATCACCAGGACAGTTCGGTCAATTTTTCTACCTTTTTATCATCTTTATATATCGAGTATATCATCACCAAGACAGTTCGGTCAATTTTTTTACCTCTTTATCATTTTTTTATATCGAGTTAATCATCACCAAGACAGTTCGGTCATTTTTTTCTATCTCTTCATTATATCTATCTATCGAGTATATCATCACCAAGACAGTTCTGTCAATTTTTCTACCTCTTTATTATATCTTATCATCACCAAGACATCATCACCAAGACAGTTCCGTGAACTTTTCCACCACTATATTCATTAAGGTTAATATATAACCGTGTTGCTTAGGTCAACTTTACACCTATTTATTAAAGGTTAAAATAATACAATGATAGTTCACTAACCTTTTTCACTACTTCATTTAATAACGGGTAAACTATTGCCATAATAATTCAATGATATGCCAAGGAGATATCATTATGGCATGTGTAAATCATATTCGTAATAGTTTCAGGTTATTTTTGAGACCTAAAGAAAAGCCGGAGCTTCGTCCTAATCAAAAGCGTTTAAATTTCGTGGGGCACACTTCGGAGTCGTCCGGAAAATCCTTAAACCAGGCGAATAGTGCCTTCCTTTGTTAACCAAGAGCGACTCCTGTATATATCGCCATATAGCACCTTTCTATTAACTGATCTCGAGAAATGCAATTGCTATATTTGTTTACAGGAGCATTTTGTTAATTATTACATTGTGAAGTGAAACCGGTGTTTTTTAAAATCTTCATATCGTTAATCTTCAAAATATATAGTGTCTAAAGCATTATCGTTAATCTTCAAAATATTTAGAGTCTAAAGCCTTCGTCTTCCTATTTGTTTTTGGTTGTTCTTGTAAAGATTGTTCTTTCCAGTCCGTTCGCCGGCCACTCGAATGCAAGCGAGATGAAGAAGGACACTGTTAAGGTGACAATTGAATGGCCGATGAACATGTATATCTGATGAAAAAGAAATCGAAGAATTAAATCAGCAAGTTCATAGATAGACCAAGGGGGGAAAAGTGACAATAGAGTTGTTACAGGGATTTGATATATTAACTAAACAATTATGTTTACTAAGCTCCTACAGGAATTAAATATTTACTACTACATTATCGTTAATATGTTTTGGAAATACCCATGAGAAAATACATTGTAATTTGTTATCCTTAAATATTTTGAATACTATTACTTAGTATGTTACTCAATGTTTAGAAATAATATTAAATTTCGATCTTAAAATTAGTATTCAAATAACCATATAGATATGAGAAAAATGATAAATATATATATTCACTCTTATTGTATTAAGTTTAGATGTATACGTTTTGATATCCGTATCCGTGAGTACGTTCGGATAATTCCGTGAATACGCTCGGATAATTCCGTGAATACGCTCGGATAATTCCGTGAATACGCTCGGATATTTCCGTGAGTACGTTCGGATAATTCCTTGATCTGGTTACCTACCGAACTATAGAAATTGGCATATACTCCTTGTCTTAACTGTGCTGCATATGCCATCATGACTAGCGGATGGATGAGATAGGCACAAAAAACCAGTCGACTAAGGGGAACAAACGGACTCCACGATAACAACGTGTTTATAAACCCTGAAGAAATAAATAAAGCGAAATTTTACACAACATACAGGACAATTTCTACAAAAATCAATATGATTAATTTTTATTTGTTTTCATTCTACTCTCTCATTTGCAGATTTTTCCCGTCATATACTATGAAGAAAAATTCAGAGAATGGCGCCAAAACCCCACTTTACCATGACGTCACAATAGAGACGTCGTCGTTGCGTATTGATTTAGAAAAAAATAATCCTTTAGAAAATCAATGGAATCCTACGTTTAGACTAATTTTATATTATGAAGTAGTATAAAAAATTAATTATGAGCATCGATGTTACTATTTTTTTAAAAAAATAGTGACATCAATGCTTAAATAACAAATAATATTTTATCATAAACTCATTTCCCCACCTTTTCCATATGTGTCGAAATTTCGGGTTTACCATCGAATAGCCGGTTGCTTTCACGATTTCGCTGGTCATCGCTATAGCCACAAGAATTTGGTCCGTGAAATATTATGACATGATTGAATATATACTTGAAGCCCAATCACGAATTTTAATTCGTTATTATTCTATTTTTTAAGTTTCAGTGCCAATACTCAATTTTTTACCCGTTAAAATAACCGGATATATGTGTATGATATCACGTTAAGCATCTGCTCTACTTTAAGTTTGAGTCGTTTCAACATAGATCAGAGAAAGTTGGAGAACTTCAGATAAAAATTATGAATATCTGTAGCAAGTTGTCATATTTATGCAAATTTTGTAAAATAAAACATACCTCCATTGATTGCAGAATTTTTATATAGGGATGTTTAGCTTTACTGTGGGAAATGGTACTCTTTTGTCACTTTACTTTAAAACTTAAGGGTAATTTGAACACTTTTACAATTCATTTCACCAATTTGAAAAATAACAATTAAAATAGCCAAAATCGTTAGCCCATGAACCCTCATTTCTGTCCAATTTAGAAAGTGCAACCCTTTGCCATTTACGGGATAAGGGTAGCTATGTTACTATTCCGGGGCAAAATAAGAGACCAATGCTGCAAACATTCATACATATCAAATAATCCACAGGAAAAATGTGACTTTCATTTATCATGTATATATCGAACCTTTGTCAAATAGGTCTCGTGGAGTGGTTATAGATTAAGAATGTACATAATGACTTAGTTGCACTGTTAAGATGTAACCGTACCAAGTGTATCAGAGGAAGCGTCAATGCTTTACACACGTATGGCCCATTCAATGGAAAAATAACATATCTCAAATTATATATATATATTTACCTGCATTTCCAGTTGCACATGCAAAAACCACCCAGCAGATACACGCTCCCCATACGATTTTATGAGCAGAGTAGTAGGCGACTAAAACTTCAGAGCTCCATTGGTTTCCCTTAAAATCGTCATAGAGGCCATACACTACCAAACAGCCGAGCGAGCCCACAAGCACCCAGATAAAAACGTTTAACGTCTGGAATTGATTTGTTTAGTTAATTAACAATAGTCATACATTGAATGATTGAATGACTAACAAACAATAATACCGTTATCTTTATATTGGAACAGATTACAAAACATTCACACAAAGCTAATGTTGTATTTTGGCGATGACCAGGGCAACAAAAAACTACAAGCGACATCCAGCTGTATCCGAAAAAATGTCAAAGAATGCTTCAATATACAGTCATGAGAGGTTATCGAGTTCACAAACTAAATGTTACTAAATAATGCTACCATTTTTACTGTTGTAGAACTATATGTGGGCATGTTTCCGCCAAATCATCATCAAACAATTGTAACCAAGCCAAATCCCCGTCTAGATACTTTAAATCAAATCAAAATAGTCCTCGCATAACGTCAATCAAAATTGTCCTCGCATAACCTCAATCAAAATAGTCCTCGCATAACATAATAAAGATATTCCTCGCATAACGTCAATCAAAATTGTCCTCGCATAACGTCAATCAAAATAATCCACGAATGAAAGCAATAAAATAGTCTCCGCATAACGTCAATCAAAATAGTGCTCGCATAACGTCAATCAAAAAAGTCCT
>SAYR01052728.1:131289-173912 GCA_004382745.1 Argopecten irradians irradians | reverse complement strand
GCTTTTTCAAGTCAATTTGGCCTGATAAAAACTATTGAAGGTAGATTTTTAACATTGGACAAAACCTATGTAAAACACATGTTCAGATACATCCGTTTTACATGCGTTTATATTAACGCACGTTTTACGTCCGTTTACCATGCGTATTACACATGTTTAACACACGTATTACATACGTTTCGTACGTACGTTTTACATGCGTGGTCCTCAACATGCGTTTAACATGCGTTTTAGAACATACGTAAAACATGCGTTTTACGCATGTAAAACGTGTATGCACTTTTTGCTGTGTAGGCGACTAGAACTTCAGAGCTCCATTGGTTTCCCTTAAAATCGTCATAGAGGCCATACACTACCAAACAGCCGAGCGAGCCCACAAGCACCCAGATAAAAACGTTTAACGTCTGGAATTAATTTGTTTAGTTAATTAACGATACATTGAATGATTGAATGACTAACATACAATAATACCGTTATCTTTACATTGGACAGATTACAAAACATTTACACAAAGCTAATGTTGTATTTTGGCGATGTCCAGGGTAACAAAAAACTGGCAGCGACATCCACCTGTATCCGAAAAAATGTCAAAGAATGCTTCAATATACAGTCTTGAGAGGTTATAGAGTTCACTAACTAAACGTTACTAAATAATGTTACCATTTTTACTGTTTAACTACTTGCAAAGAAAACAACTCGTTGTTGAACTATATTTGGGCATGTTTCCGCCAAAATAATCATCAAACCATTGTAACCAAGCCGAATCCCCGTCTAGATACTTTAAATCAAACACAATAGTCCCCGCATAACGTCAATCAAAAAAGTCCTCGCATAACGTCAAACAAAATAGTCCTCGCATAACGTCAATCAAAATAGTCCTCGCTAAACGGTAATGAAACTTGTCCTCGCATAACGTCAATCAAAATAGTGCTCGCATAAAGGCAATAAAAATAGTCTCCGCATAACATCAATCAAAATAGTGCTCGCATAACGTCAATAAAAAACGTCCTCGCATAACGTCAATCAAAATAGTCCTCGCATAAAGGCAATAAAAATAGTCTCCGCATAACATCAATCAAAATAGTGCTCGCATAACGTCAATAAAAAACGTCCTCGCTTAACGTCAATCAAAATAGTCCTCGCATAACGTCAATCAAAATTGTCCTCGCATAACCTCAATCAAAATTGTCCTCGCATAACGTCAATCAAAATAGTCCTCGCATAACCTCAATCAAAATAGTCCTCGCTTAACGTCAATCAAAATAGTCCTCTCATAACGTCAATCAAATGGCAATTGTTAATTTATAGTCGATATTTTTGCTGCAAATCGGAAAACGTGAAGGATTACGTCACACATTCGGTTTTAACAGTGTTTTTTTTCTAGCAGTACAGCAGTATTACGGCATTTATTTATAATATGTGACGTAGCATTGAGAAAAAAGAACTTCAGATCAAATTTTGAAAGTTTGACCAACAAAGAGACCGGATGGTCATATTCCACAAGTGGAATATCACATTAATACAATCACTCGAGAATGAAATAACACGACGTCTTGTTGTAAAATGTGATACGTTCTATAGATCACTTCTCCTAGTTTGCCATAAATTTAATTTAAAAAAGTGTAACAGTTCCACTATAGAAGAAGACACAACACGAACATACCACAGTCTCCCCGAACACGCACCTCCTACTTCACACACGCTGCTTACTGTATGCATGGGAGGCCGTCCTTACATGACACTGGCTGTTCATAGGACGTTAAAATAATCAATCAAACAAACAAATTTAACTGCCATTTGCATGTCAACGTCAAAAGAAACTCAATGTGTATGATTTGATTAAGTGAAATCTCGTTTAAAAATGGTGGGGTTACCTAACATAGATACGAGAAAGCCTAATTGTATTATTGGTTGGTGACAGAAATATGATCCTAACCTGTTGTAGTGTCTGCGTCGTGATATATATGTACGAACTGAAGTGATGTAAAGATGTGCTAAATATATCTGATTTAACGGTGGTTCAAACTTCGTTATATATATTTATAATTAATTTTCTCTTTGTTTCTGGCTTTCTGATTTGCTTATTCAGTTTTTTCATTCCACGATAAAAAAAATCCGAGAATGGCGCGGAAACCCGACGTTATCGTGACGTCACAATAGAAACATTGACGTTGCGTATTGATTTCGAAAAAATAATCTCTTGGAAAAAATCAATGGAAACGTACGTGTAAAAGTATTTCATTTTTCAAAGTAGCCTGGAAAATCAATTATAAACATTAAAATCAGTATTTTTTAATTGCATCGGGGTATGAAATAAATATTGTTTGAAAACTTTTGTGAGAATCCGCTACGCTTAAATGCAAACGCAATTTTTCACTGAATACAACTGAAAGACGGAGCTAACATAGTAAACATCAACATTACAAACTCAAGGTATCGCAAACATGTACATATATATGATATTGAGTAAAATATATAAAAATAAAGCTGGCATTTTTGAAAATATCCAAATAGAAGCAATGAGGATTAAACTGGATTAAGGAAGAGGTACGTCACATAATATTCTTTATTTTGAAACATAGTTAGAAACATTACAAAGCAGAATAAATCAACATAAACTCATTCAATTATACCAAATCATAAACAACCATACCCACTTATATCTATACAATATTAATCATCCATTAATTGATACAAATAATAATTAAAAATGACAGATTTTTAACCTACCTCCATCTACAACTAAAATATTTTAACAGCTTTTCCTTCTACCATGAGAAAAAGGAATTCTCTTGATGAATCTTTCAGAAACTCTTCCTCCATCTCAACTTTTAAATTAAAGCTAAAAACAATTTTCCTTCTCTGAGGTTTTTATTTATTGTAGTTCAAGATGTTTAAATATTTTATAAATTCATGTATCATATATTTCGTGCAGCTAATATTGTAGGAGCTCTTGATATTTTTATTTTTTTTTATTTTTCTGTCTGGTTTTATCGAATTGTCAAATGAATTAAATGTAAATGTTCTACAACATATTGATACATTTAATAAAAAAATTAATCAATTAATTAATATATATATTTATATTTACATGGTCTTTGTATATAGGTACTGATTACATGTATATAATTTGAGTATTTAATATTCCTTTTAATCCAATAACAGCATTTAAGATAAACTGGAGTTATCTACTCTTTTTTATGTTTTTTGTTTCCTTCTATTTCTATACTCTTTTGCATATGATTAAGTATATAAAACCCTCCTGTCTTAATGTGTTTATACAGCTCTTTACAATTCTTCTTTTCATTTATTTCACTGCTTATTGAATAAAAAAAATGTTCATAATCTATAATCAAACAATATAAATTATATACATATTTATAGTAACTAATATCACTACTGGATTCGTGGAAAAGTCAAATGTAGGCCTAGCCTGTTGTCAAATCAAATATTGTTAATGGTTAATATACCTTCTTGTAATAATAAATGTAATACTTTTAAATTTGTTGTTGATAACAAAATATTTTGAAATGAACTTGAGTAGTATATAGGTTTTTGACAATATCATTTTAATACGTTTTTGGATGATGAGTGAGCGTAAAGAGGTGTTATCGCATAGGTACTCGTACCTAAACATTATTTATACCACTTTACAACGTCATACTAACTTTTACATTCACTCTACAGTATATAGTTCTATTGGGATGCCTACATTTTTTTCATATTATAATCATTACTTTATTTCTGTATTAATGCCTACATTTCTATTTTTCATTTGTAAAATTCTGTCTAAATGCCTACATTTCTGTTCGTGTTTTTTGTAATTTCCGTTTAAATGCCTAGATTTCAGGGATTTTTTGTTATTTCTGTCTTAAGTCCTATATTTCTGTTAGATTTTTTTTAATTTTTCATTTTTTTGTTATTTCAGTGTAAATGCCTATATTTCTGGTTTATGATTTTGTAATTTCTATCTTAATGCCTACATTTCTGTGGGTTTTTTTTTATTTCTGTCTAAATTTCTTTCATTTCTGTTGTTTGGTTTTTTTTTCTATTTCTGGCTAAATGCCTACATTTTCTGTTTTTTATTTTTTTTAATATCTGTATTAATGCCTACATTTCTGGGTTTTTTTTAAATTTCTTTTATCTATGTGTAAATGCCTACCTTCCTGATTTTGTAATTCCTTCCAGTCTTGAAGAGAATGTACCCAGTGATTAACCCTAGAACATAGGGAGCTATGTGACTGTACGGCTTGAACAAATATCCATTGAGGAAGTCTTTGGTTTGTTGTATGTTGTTTAGATCGGTTTCGATGTTACTGAAATTGGGAATATATTACATGTACATTATTTTGGAATTATTGTATTATACTTTTCTAAGCAAAATATAAAGCTCTGTCTAAAATCTACATACATTACATAATGATTTGTTCTTCCGCCATACGCAGGAACCATTATCATTAAGTACGTACAGAGCTCAATGATTAAATAAGCGACTGACAAATGTTACCAAACGTCGCTAAATTCGCAGTGATGGTATTCTTGTTGTATTGTTGTTATTAATATCGTAGAATTTGTTATTCATATTCTATGCTCCGATGTTTTTATTGTATCATTGATATTTATGCTGTATATGTTACAATTCCTACTGAATATTTTCCATTTACACTTATCTATGTTGTACCTCTACTGTTACTATTTTCGTATGGTATCGTGGTCGTTTCAATGGTATCCTTGACATCGCATCTTTAACTAGATAGAGGATGTTCATTGTGTCTTGATGTATGTCAATTATATTTCATCGAATGAGGTAGAAACTTCTATCATACATGATGAAATATTACTGGTATTTAACAAGAAACAAGGGATATTCTTTTTCTTGTATTTTTACAGACGTATTTGTCTTTTATTACTGATAATTACGTCGTTTTTTCGTAAGCCTAACGTCATATTTCTACTTAAAATAATGACGTCATTTTTGCGCTCAAACTCAAGAGGTAACAATCAAAATTACTATTTCCTCTGGAGTGATGTACAGATTATATATCGCTTTTATATCTCCTTAAAACCCTTATATTTCACTGCCACAATTATAATAAAATCGGGTTTTACATTAAGTATGGTTTCCAATAGATACTTACAATGTCGGTTTTGGGACAATGATTGTGTTTGTAGGCGGGTACTCCATTGCAACGAATACAGTAGCGACCGTACCTCCCGCCAAGGCAAGGCTACTCAAAACAGCTCCGATCTTTTTGGAGCTGTCAAATATGGCGATTACATCTAAGTTAATATTAATAAATCGATACCATTATCATTTACAGAGAAAAGTTGCTAGTGGGGCTGAAGGTTATTATTATCTAAATATCTAAATAAACTGTAACAAATAGAAAGCATTTCAAATGGCAAGATCAAAAGCACTTATCAATGCATATTTTATATTTACAAAGCGTGCAAAAATTCTCTTTAAAGTGACGTCAGCAGAGAAGCAGATTAACAAGGTTATGATAGATCGATAGAAGGCTACTGAGAGATACGTGTATACTCACAAGTAAAATGGAACTAATAAAAGAGGACTAAGAATATACAACTGCATGTCACAAGCAATATACCACGACCAGGGGAAACACTGAAAGTATATGAAATAGTGTTAAGGTTCATGATAAACAATACAATAAACACTCAAGTAATTCACTGTGACCTATTTTTTAACATTAAGTTTTATTTTCTGAAATGTTTTGCTTTCAACATATAAATGCATCATAATTCATGAAAAATCATTCAAATATATCATTTGATTCCAACGAAACGTGCAAAATAAAAAAATTGCCACTATCGTTTAACCCCCATTACTCAAAAGGGAACTTTCGTACACCTTTTCTAATCTTGTCGAGTGAGCTGTCTGTATGATAAATAGGCTTAATGTTATTACGTGTATTTGTGTGTTATTATTGCGCAATCATAGATTCGAAACGTCGACTTGTAATTGTCTGTGGGACTACTTAAACATATTATTCAAACCAGCTCAGGCCACACTATCCAAGGAAGACAAAATCGGTCAATATGGGCTATATAAAGGTCTTGTGAAACAGGTACTAATTACACATAAGTGTGTGCTAGGTCGGTTTTATTTTTAATTACTTTTTTGTCCGCTGTGTTGATATAATTGTTGATAAAGAGCAGGTTGGTCCACCACGATTCCTTACAGTTATCGGTGAAGATTTCCATCTGAGTCCAGGATGGCCCGTCATGGTAGTATCGTGAGAAAGCAACGTCCAGCAGGATGATCATCATGTATGTCGGTGTTAGCCTGGGCATATCAACATCATCACTACATTATATAATCAAAATTGGTGGAACAAAATCAACAAGTAATTTTCTTATGTTTTTTTACATACAGCCAGTTCATGGTAACGTTTAATTCATGGACGACTGGTACCCGAGTTTAATTGTATTATAAAGATAAATTGTTTTAAGTATTTGTTTGTATGTCCATACTTTTACGACCAAGATGCATGATACTAACAATTTTCAGAATCCTTTCTGATGATTATGTAAGAAGTCATCTGAACTTTGAATGCATTTGTTGAAGATGTTATGGGCCATGTGCGCTAATAGAGCACTGCGCGTCTGTGCTAGGACCGACTATTTTTATTGTTCTATTTTAGGAAACACTTGTCCCTGTAGACGTGTACTAGCTTTTATGTGTATCTACTGTACCGACACATGTACACAAGTTAGATAAATACGTTGAAGCGAGAAATCTTCCTACGGCCACACAGCGATCGCCTGGTAAATTGTGTTCACTGGGATTAAATACAATCGATAACGCTATTCTATGGCGTCCATGTAGCTCATGTCGTCTGCTAGGGCCTACTTAAATGCAATTTACAATCCGCGGAGGTTCATGTGTGATAATAGTGCGGCGTTACCATAGCGACTCGAAATATAATTATCACAAAGCGGCTTTTGTGTCAGCTTATCATTACACTGAAGCTATAGTCACTTCAGTCAGCCGCCATTTTGTAGAAGAATGCCCTGAACGAACACTAAGGTACGTCGAGAATGATAAATAGTAATCAGTGGAGACTTTGTATAGGGCGTAACTCGCCATGACAGTATATTATTGCGTTGAGTTGCATATATTAACTGAATGAAAAAGCAATATTTTGACAGTAGCATGTAATAAGCTGATAATTATAACAACACATTAAGTAATGTCGGGTGTGTAATATGTATGATGTTTTTGTTATATATAATTCGTTAACAAATACACTGTCGCCATATCGGTAGCGTTAGAATTGTACCTGCTGTCCCCATGGCATGATCGTAAAAGGCGACTAAAACGGGATCTTATTTTCTCTTATTTTTATGACACCACCATTATTGGTCTTGTGAAAGGGCTAAAAACAGATAGGGGTAAGGAATACATTACACAGAGGTAAGATTTACTTTTCAAAGGGGTAAGAAATGTATAACACAGAGGTAAGATTCACATTACACAGGGGTAAGGTATACATTACACAGAGGTAAGGTATACATTACACAGAGGTAAGGTATACACACAGGTAAAGTATACATTACATATAGGTGAGGTATACACAGAGGTAAGGTATACATTACACAGAGGTAAGGTAAACATTACACAGAGGTAAGGTAAACATTACACAGAGGTAAGGTATACATTACACAGAGGTAAGGTATACACACAGGTAAAGTATACATTACATAGAGGTGAGGTATACACAGAGGTAAGGTATACATTACATAGAGGTGAGGTATACACAGAGGTAAGGTATACATTACACACTGGTAAGGTATACATTACACACAGGTAAGGTATACATTACACAGAGGTAAGGTATACATTACACACAGGTAAGGTATACATTACACACAGGTAAGGTATACATTACACACAGGTAAGGTATACAATTACACATATTACATCAAGTAAGGTTAAGGTTATACATTACACAGAGGATAAAGGTAACAAATTACACAGAGGTTAAGGTATACATTACCACAAAGGGATAAAGGTTATACATTACACAAAGGTTAGGATATACATTTACACAGAGGAAGGTATATATTATACAGAGTAAGGTATACATATACACAAAGGTAAGGTATACATTACCACACCAAAGGTATACATAATACGAGTAGGTAACATTACACAGAGGTAAGGTATACTATACACAGAGGTAAGGTATACATTACACGAGTAAGGTATACATTACACAAGGTAAGGTATACATTACACAAAGTAAGTATACACAGAGGTAAGGTTATACATTATACAAAAGAGGTAAGTATCATTTCACAGAAGTAAGGTAACACATTATACACAAGAGTAAGGTACATTACACAGAGGTAAGGTATAAATTAACAGAAGGTAAGGTATACCAATTACACAGAAGGTGTATACATTACACAAAGGATAAGGTATACATACACAGAGGTAAGGTATACATTACAACACAGGTAAGGCACATTACATTATACAGAGGTAAGGTTATACATATTACACACAGAGTAAGGTATACATTACACAGAGGGTAAAAGTTATACATTATACAGAGTAAGAAATACATTACACAAAGGTAAGGTATACATTACACAAAGAGTAAGGTATACACAGAGGTAAGGTATACATTATCAGAAGGTAAGTATACATTTCACAGAGGTAAGGTACACATTATACACAGGTAAGGTATACACAGAGGTAAGGTATTATTATACAGAGGTAAGGTATACATTACACAAAGGTAGGTATACATTACACAAAGGTAAGGTATACATTACACAGAGGTAAGGTATACATTATACAGAGGTAAGGCATAATTATACAGAGGTAAGGTATACATTACACAGAGGTAAGGTATACATTACACAAGTAAGGTATACATTATACAGAGTAAGATAACATTACACAAAGGTAAGGTATACATTACACAAAGGTAAGGTATACATTATACAGAGGTAAAGGGTTTCACAGAGGTAAGGTATACATTACACAGAGGTAAGGTATACACAGAGTAAGGTATACACAGAGGTAAGGTATACACAGAGGTTAAGGTATACACAGAGGTAAGGTATACCACAGAGGTAAGGTATACATTACACAGAGGTAAGGTATACAATTACACTGAGTTAAGGTCTACATTACACAGAGGTAAGGATACACAGAGTAAGGTATAAATTATACAGAGGTAAGTATACATTACACAGAGGTAAGGTATACATTACACACAGGTAAGGTTATACATTACACAGAAGTAAAGGTATACATTACACAGAGGTAAAGGACACATTACACACAGGTAAGGTATACATTACACACAGGTAAGGTATACATTTACACAGAGGTAAGGATTTACATTACACAGAGGTAAGTCATTACACAGAGTAAGGCTATACAATTACACAAGGGTAAGGTACACATTAACACAAAGGTAAGGTATACATTATCACAGAGGTAAGTATACATTATACAGAGGTAAGGTATACATTACACAAAGGTAAGTATATACATTACACAAGTAGTATAAAGAGTATACATTAATTATACAGAGTAAGGTATACACAGAGGTAAGGTATACACACAGGTAAGGTATACACAGAGGTAAGGTATAAATTATACAGAGGTAAGGTATACATTACACAGAGGTAAGGTATACATTACACAAAGGTAAGGTATACACAGAGGTAAGGTATACATTATACAGAGGTAAGTATACATTTCACAGAGGTAAGGTACACATTATACACAGGTAAGGTATACACAGAGGTAAGGTATAAATTATACAGAGGTAAGGTATACATAACACAGAGGTAAGGTATACATTACACACAGGTAAGGTATACACAGAGGTTAGGTATACATTATACAGAAGTAAGGTATACATTACACACAGGTAAGGTATACACAGAGGTAAGGTATACATAACACAGAGGTAAGGTATACATTACACACAGGTAAGGTATACACAGAGGTAAGGTATACATTATACAGAGGTAAGGTATACATTACACAGAGGTAAGGTATACATTACATAGAAGTAAGGTATACACAGAGGTAAGGTAATTCTGTGCTTCTGCTAAAATGCATTGACGTCATAACGAGCATAATGACGTCACCACTCTTAAGACATTGACATATCAAAATGAAATTATACTGGTAGCGTGAAATGTTCCATACTGTATAAGACACAGGTTTTACTAGTTGAAGTGTATTTGCTGGAATATATTTGTAAGCACTAAAGATAGCTATTACAAGGAGACGCAACACAAATACAATGTAGTCTCCTAAAACGTCCACATTCGCAATACATTGCATGCAGGGGAGGTCATCCTTAAGAATAGGATGTTACATTGAGTTGACCAACATCAACCAGCAGTGAAGGACTTTATGGACAACCCTGGAACCATACATGGACACATTGTACTGACAACAATGTCATCACAATATTTTTCATTCATTACAACCTGTTATTCTCGCATTTTGAATCAGGGGTTAATTCTCGTTATTATGTGTTTTATAGGTGAAGGACCAAGTCATGTCGGGAAACATCGTATTGGATGTCTCCTGCTCAGAGGGCGAGGAGACTAAGCCTGTGGTGTTTCCCGTGAACTTATACGCAGCCCAGAATCCCAATACATCAACAATATCGCATACAACCACGAATACAAGTTCAGGACTTCACCGTACAGGCCTCCATATGGTCGGTAAGGTCAACGATTCCCGGTTACTCAACGTCATACATTTGATGAACAACCAAGGAAAGAGAAAGAGAGGTCCAAGGGAAAAGGACACGTTTCAACGGTTCATGTATTGTCTGGCAGACAAATACGACAAACTTCCAAAGTTCACATCTTTTGAACAGAACGAAAAGGCGATGGTCAAGGCTCACCAACAGCTTGGGTATGGTGAGTATAGGTTTATTGTTATGATTCCAACCTCTCTGTAGTAGCTGTTATTGGCTAGATATAAATAATATGTGAAAAGCGATATTTTGACACATCGATGAAAATCTTACAGGGGCAATTGATTGTAGACGTGCATTGGAACTCGGGATTTGAAAATACATTTGTAAGTAAAGGTGGAGCACTTGTTACCGTGGTAACCTGAATGTGAATGCTAAAACCAGCTGGCTTATAATTGTAAGAGCGCAGCTCTCTGCGCGGCCGAAGCCCGCGTAGAGCGAAACTCTACTAACCATAACACGTGTGTGAGCATATAGATTCCAATACATCCCAGTACCCCTTGGACTTTGAAATCGTGTCCCGCGGGAAAAGTCTCGCGCCTCCTTGCAGGCAGCCATGTTTTAATTCTCATTATCAGTACGACGAGATTTGAAATTTTCTCTATAGACCAAACGTGCCAGCAGGATACACTTTGAAATTACTGTAAGTAGTTTTAGATAACTACACAAAGACAAGAACGACACAATAAATGTACTGGTCAAAATGGTATACTGTCTGTGTGTTGTCAAGCGCACGGCACCTCCAACCGTGACGTCACGAAGCTTGGTGACAAAGATGACGGCGCATATTCCCGCGTATTTTTGATACATGGCATGTTGTTAAGTTTTTCGCCTTTGAGAGATTACAGTGGAATATTTCTTTCTGACCTGATGTGTATATGACGACTATCAATATATATTGCTAGACACAAAACATCCATCAATGGTGTTGAAGAATAGCATATAATAAAATCAATGATCGGACTACAAGTTTAATCAGTTTTAATGTCGTTCTGAGGTTATCATCTTAAATATCTTAACATTTTTACACGTAGCTGCGCTCTTCTGAGGCTTTGCCTTAAATTCATATTAACTATGTAACCACTGATGGCAGCGATATCTTGTAGTCTGAACCCGAACCAGTCCAGAAACGCAACTTAGATATTGAACGTCTCAATGCAATTGTGCACTTAGATATGCATAGTTTTTTTTAATGAATGGTCTTGTCTAAAATGTAACTTATAAGGGCGTAGCTCTTCGTGCCCGATCGGTACGAAGTGCGAAACACTTCTAAGGTAACAGATACACGAAAATAAAAGGAAAAAACCACAATCTTCAAAATTCAATCCTACACGCTGACAGCTTCAGTTTGCGGCCGCCATTTTTTCATACATATGGGGAGGTTGTGCGTTGCTCCGGTACTGCTTTCCCCAGTAAATATATATTTAACTAATGCAAATTCATAACAGGAGTATTTAAACATTTTTTGTTATTTTTCAAATAATACTAATAACACTTTGAAAATTAAAAGCTAAAATTAAAAGGAATCATGACGTCACATAACGTCAACAAAGGGCGCGAAATCATAGGATTCGCATACGCGGCACTCCAGGCCTTGAATTGACACAGATAAATCCAAATCTTTCAGTTCATTTCTTTGCGTTTAATGCTGGACGAGTATTACATCATATACTTCTATAGTTTAAAGTGCGTCCTTTTATTTCTAAATGATGTTTTTTACATGAACTAGAAAATAAAATAAATAAGTAGAGCTTCGCTCTTCCTATGCCGTGCATGACTCAGATTAAAACATCTGGCTGCGCCCTTTAAGGCCTTGCCTTCAGTCATATTATACAATTCAGAGGTGGTTATCTGTTTCAATATTTGTCAATATATTTGTTTTATTTGATAAAATTTGTTAAACAAAAGTTTTAGGCTTTCTGAATGATATCCTTTTGGGTATTGCGATTGTGACGTCGCTCTATGTAATGCGTGCCTATTGATTAATCGTTATATGATAAGATTGTTACTTACTGTCATTAAGTAATGTTTTATGTGTGCTTTAAACTCAGGATACCCAGCACAAGACTTCAAAGACGGTGGTGCCCAAAAGACCCACATCAACCTATCTTATAACGCAGACCAGTTCAAGGAATTCATCCGGGTACTATTTCCTAACCTGCAAAACCGGAAGTGGGACATCTACAGAATAGATAAGCAGCGTCGGCTCCTGAGAGTAGACCAAGACACCCCTCGTGGAATCAAAGATTTGAAGTACCAAGGCTACCTCATAATTATACCTTATGTAAGATGATTATCATAGCTGAAATTTAATACCAAATCATGTTATTCCTGAAAGATTAAGAATGAAGACGCGAATTTTTATGTGGAATCATTATGCAAAACATTATCTTATCATAACTTTTTATATTGCTCCCCAGAATGATGACAGCGATCGGCCACAGTCCGTTATATATAGGACTGGCGAGGAGTACTTTATACAGATGACCACGGACCAACCCGATCACGTGATACTTGACGACACAGATTCAGACGGCGCCTCGCCTTCAGACACTTTTGATGTGGAACAACAGGAGAGCTTCAGTCAAGACAGTCGACCTACGCCAATTGCCTCCCCTACCCAGCTGACGTCACAGATGACGTCTGCAATGACACAACATATCCCAAGCAGTACCACACAGCACCCTGGCAGTTCTCATTCGCCAATAAAAAAGGTAGCATAATCATCTGAACGATACCCTGATATTAATGGTAGTTTCCATGTTCATATAAAACAATGAGTCACTCTATCACAGGTTAGATAAAACAAATATCAGACTTCAATATCTACGTATGTATTTTTCGATACACATCTGATATATTTCATTTTTTCCTAGCTACATTGTACGCTGTTAGAACACCGGAAACGTTTTATTATTACTATTATGGAATTCAACATCGTCCATTCCAGACGCGGAAAGGATATTTTGAATTTACGTAGGATTGATCTAGATTAATATAATAGTTGTCAACAATGAACTGGTATCAGGCTGGTTATAGGGGTATCTATACTTTTGTTCTCCTTATTTATGTTGTGGCTTACGTATGTACCCATAATATTGGATTTGCTTTCATCACCCCGTGTTACAGGACGAGTTGGTAGACCAGTGCGAACCTTTCCCTGTGTCGTTAAGATCGTCCCAACCACAGCCGGAGAGGATCGGCCCAAGATTCACCATAGAAAATAATACAGATATGCTTTCTACTGGTAAGTAAATTCTAATGAGTGTTAATGGAATTTAGATAAAGACCGGCCATTGCTGAGGATTTACGAATTTGAAAAAAAACGTGTCTAGGTTTAAGCATCGCATACAATTATTTAACTTTGAAAATAAAAGGGTTTGTTTTATTTTTCACAGCCAAATGTAAACTTGCCAGAATAGCTGAGGCCTACCGAGGGTGTCTTCATAGTCCGCTTAGTGTGACTATCAGGAAGGAACACCTAGTAGATGACGTGTTACGTCTGTACCGGGGGAACGAGAACTTCACCAGGCATCACATACGGGTACTAATGACCCAGAGCAGATACCAAACGGATCAAATGGTTATCCCGACAGCTTCACTGTTAGTGATGTTTTGGCGGGAAATATTCGACAAGTACTTCAAAGGAGACCGTGAGTATGTTCCTGTCGTCGACCTCGACAAGGATGAATGTTTTTTTGTCACGCTCGGGAAGATATTATACCATGGATTGATTTTATTTAATTATTGGCCCGTGAACTTGGCACAGGCTTGCACTGCAGTGATCCTAACAGAGAAGTGTTCCGATAGTCAACTCACCACTTCCTTCTATAACGTTATGTCCGAGTCGGAGAAAACTGTTGTGAGTGAGGCAAAGAAAGAGGTCCGATCTAATATGACCGACTTTTCACTTCCAGTATTGAGGAACTTGTGTAAGGTATTGCGGCCTTATGGTAATAAGGTTAAACCGCAACCTCGGACATTTGAAAGTCTTATTCTCCGCCTATCAAGGTTTTACCTGGTTCGGAACCCATACTGGGCCCTCACAGGTGTTGGTGAAGGATTCACTTCAGGTTTCTCCGGAAATTTACCGGTAATTACTGAACAAGATGTATTTGAACTATATGCTCGCCTGTCACCAAATGCGCTGGCATTGTTCGAAAAAGTGGAGTTCATATACAGTCCTCCAAATCGAAACTCATCCATTGAGATGGAGGAGAAACGTACGAAGATGTATCTAGAAGTGGCCGTAATGAGAATGACGTCACGTCAGATTGCTACGATCTTAACGAAATGGTGCTACTTTGACTGTCTGTGTGTTGACCAATTGTATATGAGGTTCCACTCGCAGTCGGTATCAGAACCACCGGTCTTCGCCCCAGACACTCGGACACTGAACATATCATCAGTATATAGCTCACAAGAGGAATTTAACGCCTTACTTACGTCACAGCTGGAGGAGTCATGTGACATCACCAGTGACGTCATTACGATATAGAGGCGGTATGCATTATTTTCAGAATATGTGTTCATCGAATGCAAATTAATAGAAAAAAGGGACATTGTAAGGAAAATACAATTTCGCTTGAAAAGCTTTAGACAGTAATTGTTTAACGACGTGCTTAAAATGATATGTATTGATTTTTCAGGGCTTTGTCTTTACTAACCTATATTATCAACTATGTCGTCGGCATAATGTACAATGGTAGCAATGTTCAGTGATAATGACCGACAATTTTTTTAATGTTAGTTTTGTACTTTTCAGTGTTCCATTTGTTTCAGTATCAAATACTTAAGAAACTGACGTTGTTGTATGTTCAGACAAAGACGTAGGGTCACAATTTAGTAAAGCTTTCTCGAAATAAGAGAACAACAGAAAAGGAATTCTTTATCAGGTAACCAAAAAATATATCGTTTAACATAAGGTGCATACATAAGTACCGATAAATCTATTGTTAACCGACTCATTGTTCATAGATACTTTTAATTTGACATCTTCTTGCCTAACTAGCTGCAATATTGTAGCTCAAAAAACTTTAATACAGATAATGCTGTCATCTTTAGAGCTACAATTGGTGCCTATTACTGCTAATGGACCAAAGAAATTTTTGTGCAAACCATTATCAAAACGTCTGTATGCATTTTATCTTACATGTATGATATCACTTACCTTATAGGCAATAAAACTGAACCGTATAAAATATCAAATTCACAACGAGATTTATTTTCTTTCACATATAAATATGATAGTCATTTCGAAGGAAAATTATACAGCAAGTCTACAAATTATGAATTTGACGTCATATGAGTGGTAAAGTAGATACATGTATTAAGAATGGTCGTTATATTTCTTCTGGACAAAAATAATATATAAATGCATGTATACGCTTAACATAATTGGAAACAACAACAAAATATAGAAAAATGTGCCCGGGTGATTTTCTGAGGCAATGCTCCACTACGACATATACGGACTATTCGTACCTTGTCGAAAAGTATAGTAGGCCGGGTACGTATGTTCTTTCTGCTTGCCTAACGTGTTTATTACAAAAATTTAATTTCAAGATGTAGATTCACATTTATTTCGCTGTTTCTAATTGCACATGATATTTAATGCGGAATTCAATATGAAAATAAGAATAGAAGGTTTAGAATATTTTTAATTGGGGCTACAGCAAGTGGTTAAAATGAGCCTAGTAGAGTCCTCAGTATAATGAGGGAAATGAGGGAAATCAAATACTAGTGACAGTGAAAGTTGAAATTGTAATCACAGGGTATATTCAGAACCTATGGAAGTAGAAAATTAACCACAGACTTACCTCCAGAACCTATGGAAGTAGAACATGTACCACAGACTTACCTCTAGTATCTATGGAAGTAGAACATGTACCACAGACTTACCTCCAGTATCTATGGAAGTAGAACATGTACCACAGACTTACCTCCAGTATCTATGGAAGTAGAACATGTACCACAGACTTACCTCCAGTATCTATGGAAGTAGAACATGTACCACAGACTTACCTCCAGTATCTATGGAAGTAGAACATGTACCACAGACTTACCTCCAGTATCTATGGAAGTAGAACATGTACCACAGACTTACCTCCAGTATCTATGGAAGTAGAACATGTACCACAGACTTACCTCCAGTATCTATGGAAGTAGAACATGTACCACAGACTTACCTCCAGTATCTATGGAAGTAGAACATGTACCACAGACTTACCTCCAGTATCTATGGAAGTAGAACATGTACCACAGACTTACCTCCAGTATCTATGGAAGTAGAACATGTACCACAGACTTACCTCCAGTATCTATGGAAGTAGAACATGTACCACAGACTTACCTCCAGTATCTATGGAAGTAGAACATGTACCACAGACTTACCTCCAGTATCTATGGAAGTAGAACATGTACCACAGACTTACCTCCAGTATCTATGGAAGTAGAACATGTACCACAGACTTACCTCCAGTATCTATGGAAGTAGAACATGTACCACAGACTTACCTCCAGTATCTATGGAAGTAGAACATGTACCACAGACTTACCTCCAGTATCTATGGAAGTAGAACATGTACCACAGACTTACCTCCAGTATCTATGGAAGTAGAACATGTACCACAGACTTACCTCCAGTATCTATGGAAGTAGAACATGTACCACAGACTTACCTCCAGTATCTATGGAAGTAGAACATGTACCACAGACTTACCTCCAGTATCTATGGAAGTAGAACATGTACCACAGACTTACCTCCAGTATCTATGGAAGTAGAACATGTACCACAGACTTACCTCCAGTATCTATGGAAGTAGAACATGTACCACAGACTTACCTCCAGTATCTATGGAAGTAGAACATGTACCACAGACTTACCTCCAGTATCTATGGAAGTAGAACATGTACCACAGACTTACCTCCAGTATCTATGGAAGTAGAACATGTACCACAGACTTACCTCCAGTATCTATGGAAGTAGAACATGTACCACAGACTTACCTCCAGTATCTATGGAAGTAGAACATGTACCACAGACTTACCTCCAGTATCTATGGAAGTAGAACATGTACCACAGACTTACCTCCAGTATCTATGGAAGTAGAACATGTACCACAGACTTACCTCCAGTATCTATGGAAGTAGAACATGTACCACAGACTTACCTCCAGTATCTATGGAAGTAGAACATGTACCACAGACTTACCTCCAGTATCTATGGAAGTAGAACATGTACCACAGACTTACCTCCAGTATCTATGGAAGTAGAACATGTACCACAGACTTACCTCCAGTATCTATGGAAGTAGAACATGTACCACAGACTTACCTCCAGTATCTATGGAAGTAGAACATGTACCACAGACTTACCTCCAGTATCTATGGAAGTAGAACATGTACCACAGACTTACCTCCAGTATCTATGGAAGTAGAACATGTACCACAGCCTTACCTCCAGTATCTATGGAAGTAGAACATGTACCACAAACTTACCTCTAGTATCTATGGAAGTAGCACATGAACCACAGACTAACCTCTAGTATCTATGGAAGTAGAACATGAACCACAGACTTACCTCTAGTATCTATGGAAGTAGAACATGTACCACAGCCTTACCTCTAGTATCTATGGAAGTAGAACATGTACCACAGACTTACCTCCAGTATCTATGGAAGTAGAACATGTACCACAGACTTACCTCCAGTATCTATGGAAGTAGAACATGTACCACAGACTTACCTCTAGTATATATGGAAGTAGAACATGTAACGCAGACTTACCTCTAGTATCTATGGAAGTAGAACATGAACCACAGACTTACCTCTAGTATCTATGGAAGTAGAACATGTACCACATACTTACCTCCAGTATCTATGGAAGTAGAACATGAACCACAGCCTTACCTCTAGTATCTATGGAAGTAGAACATAAATCACAGACTTATCTCCAGTATCTATGGAAGTAGATCATGTACCACAGACTTACCTCTAGTATCTATGGAAGTAGAACATGTACCACAGACTTACCTCCAGTATCTATGGAAGTAGAATATGTACCACAGACTTACCTCTAGTATCTATGGAAGTAGAACATGTACCACAGACTTACCTCTAGTATCTATGGAAGTAGAACATGTACCACAGCCTTACCTCTAGTATCTATGGAAGTAGAACATGAACCACAGACTTACCTCTAGTATCTATGGAAGTAGAACATGTACCACAGCCTTACCTCCAGTATCTATGGAAGTAGAACATGAACCACAGACTTACCTCCAGTATCTATGGAGGTAGTACATGTACCACAGACTTACCTCCAGTATCTATGGAGGTAGCACATGAACCACAGACTTACCTCCAGTATCTATGGAAGTAGAACATGTACCACAGACTTACCTCCAGAACCTATGGAAGTAGAACATGTACCACAGACTTACCTCCAGTATCTATGGAGGTAGCACATGTACCACAGACTTACCTCCAGAACCTATGGAAGTAGAACATGTACCACAGTCTTACCTCCAGTATCTATGGAAGTAGAACATGAACCACAGACTTACCTCTAGTATCTATGGAAGTAGAACATGTACCACAGACTTACCTCTAGTATCTATGGAAGTAGACCATGAACCACAGACTTACCTCCAGTATCTATGGAAGTAGAACATGTACCACAGACTTACCTCCAGTATCTATGGAAGTAGAACATGAACCAGTTGATACGCCCTTTTTGCTTTGTCAATTCCTTCATCAACATATAAGATAGCAGCAGACCACTGTCGATAAAGATATTAATTTCTCAATTGAAGTAAGTTTTAACAATATAAAAGAGCAAAATAACAGTGAGAGGAATAAATGCAGATTATAATACCAGAAACATGTAGGTTAAATTGACGACAAAAAGACACCGAATGAAATAAGAACAAATGTTTATTTTCTATTTTTGTACGAATAAAAAGATTCACTGAACATATCGTAACCTCAAGACAAAGGTAAGCGGTCATCTGAATATGCAACAATACAACACCTCAAAGAATATAGTAGTGACAAACAATTAAGGCAAGGAACTCTTTTAATAGAAGAAGTTCAGGTTCTGATATATTTTATGAATTAGACCTTAAATAATTGTCAAGGGGATTAATCTTAATAAAAAGGGTACCCTTTCATGCCAACGTGCTGCAAGTGCAAAAATCTGGTCTCTAGGCCTCTGAGCTATACACAAGAAGTCGTGTAAATATTTCAGCTTTTTGACCCCTGTGACTTTGAATGGCGGTCAAGGTCATTCATTTGTACCCACTTAGTATTCCTTTATCTCAGCATGCTACAGGCCCAATATCATATCTCTTAGTCATTCACAAGAAGTTGTTTAAATTTCTAAGCCTATTTGAGCCCCGTAACCATAAATAAAGGTCAATGTCATTCATTTGATTAAATTTGGTAGCCTTTTATCCCAGCATGTCACAGGCCCAATATTAGGTCTCTAGGACTCTTATTTATTCACAAGAATTGTTTATATATTTCAGCCTATTTGACCCCTGTGACCTTGAATGGCGATCAAGGTTATTAATTTGAAAGACTTGGTAGCTCTTCATTTCACCATTTCACAGGCCCAATATCAGTACCCGATGGGCCTTTCGGTTATTAAGATGAAGTTTTTTGAATGGAAAGTTTATGCACAGCGGACGGTGCACGAAGACGGACTATGCATGATAACAATAGACCTAGTCATCCTGACCCTTTGGGTCTGAGGATCTAATGAAATGTTACACTTAAAAGCAAGTGAAATAGTCATGATATTAATTTTCAATGAACATAGCTTTACCTTATGACAAAAAAGGTGTCTATCGCCACTGCTCCGTTAATCAAAGGCATGGAGAGTGCTGTCGACTGGAGTTGATCAAAAAACGAGATCAAGTTCACTGAAAACCGAGAGCGATCGCTTTATTATATGTAGAAATATGGATAGAAAAAAACGATGGTTTATCCGTTATCACTAACAAATATATGATTGTGTCACAAAGGAAACCCTTTTTCCCGAAGAAAGAATCACTAAAACCATTCATTTCTTAATCATAGTAATATCAACTAAAAGCCAACATTTTCTTTGCTATTCCGTCTTTGCATATTACAGAGTTAGCTTCCTTGCAGGTATGGATTTTTACGTCATTATTTCGTGAGCGCAATTCACGTCGTTTTCTCCGAAACGTATGACGTTACGCTCCCAAACACGTGACGTCACAATCAATACCTACCCGCAAGTGCAGATCACTCTCTAATATGCAAATTCGGAAGATGTGTTTGACGTAATTGGATAAACAAATTAGCGTCATAATGGATTTGAGCATTGTTTAATGTAAACACAAACAAATACAAAAGTTTTAAGTGAAAGTATATGTACGCGGTATGAGATCGCACATTATATCGTAGTGTTGAAAAAGTATCTCTTTAAATGATGTTCGTGTCCAAGTGTCTTACTGCTTTAGAAGATCTTTCAACAAATTCTATCAACTTCAGGTGGACCTCTTACCTCTCATACCAAGCTTGTTTGAAGGTACCGATATTACATGGGAAATATGTTTTTCTCTAACATATTGTGTATGTAGATATTGCAAAATGACACACTAAGGTCGACCTTAAATTCCAAAAAAATCCTCCATATATGGACATGATATCTCACCTTGTGAAACAGAAATATTTTTAAGCTACGCCCATTGCCCGTACCATTCGGTAACATACTACATTAGTGATGTGCAACATACTAGTAATTAATCATCTTTATAGTATATTAAAATTTAAAAATTGCTCCTTTAAGGGATTGCCGTAAGTTCTGTATATTAACAATATCAGAAAGTCATACCGTTCTTGATTGCTGCAGCGTTGACATACACTGTATGTGTGTAAATGATCCATAAAATAGAAATCACGCGCAGCCCACAGATGGCGCTGATGTTGTCTTTATGCTGGTCAGTACGCAGTAGCTTCTGACCATTTGTCCACGCGGAAAAGCACAAAAGCAATTTGATAGCTAAACCTGTGGAAACACATAATAACAAGTTCATACTATTTTTCATCTCTTAGTAGATGACAGTTTTTTTAAGATCCTATTAATAGTCAGCGCTTGGTTACAAACTTCCGGACATAACTACATTTTGTAACTATCTATGCAACTTTTTTAAATCACAAAATAAAAATAATAATGGAATTCATCTTCGGCAATACATCATTGGCTATTTCTGTGGGCTTCCTGTAAACAACTTATATTGCAGTATGTATGGACATTCAGACAAGCCAAAAATTTAGTTACCTGAATTCTTTGAAGACTTCTGGATGTCGCCAACATCTTCCAACGTAGAGTTGTTCTTGGCGTTAATGTTTGCGACCTTTTCTTCCAACTCTGCCTGGCATCCATCGTCTTTACTCTCCACTGAGATAAATGTTAAATTATCAAATGCTTTGCTGACGGGTTCATCTGGCGTAGACACTGATGATTGGTTCGAAGACACTGATGATTGGTTCGAAGGCGCAGGAACTGTACTTACGAAATACATATCATAAACTGTTGCAAACGTCATTAAAGCCAGGGCAAGTGAACAAACACATCTGAAATGAAATTGAAGGAGCTTACTGTTATTGAAAATATAGCAATATATCAACCAAACTCCCGCGTCATACAATAGTTATATGGCAGTACAAGTTTGTGAATTGTTTACAGTTCCGCCTGTGTTCAGGCAACACGCTCATTCACTGTAGGAGTTATCTAGCAGCTGATGAAAATACCTAGTTAGATTACATGACAATAAAGATGGATATTATTTTTTAAATTGAAATGTTGCTCGAGAGGGCGAAGATTTCCGCATCTTAATTAACACAGATCTCATATCTTATACGGCCCAGGACAATACAGTCATATCTAACGTGTAGTTACTTAACACAGAACTCATATCTAACACGACCCTGGACAATACGATCGTACGTGTAGCTACATAATGTACTTAAAACAGAACTCATATCTAACACGACCCTGGAAAATACCATCGTATGTCAAACTATTTGGTTGATTTGGTATTTATATCTAGTGCAGTCAATCTTATTTACTAGGTTTGGAATCTCTAAAGGAACATCTCAATACAAATGTTGTGGACCTTACATGCCGACGATGGTGACTGGGTCGTACTCAGGCTCCCGTTTACATCGGGCGTAGTTGAAGTCGACTGGCTCAGACTGAGGGATCATGTTTAACACTGTAGAAATAAAGTAAGGTGTCATGTGTGTTTCGCCAAAGTTCAATCCTGATAAAAATTGTCTGCTTTAGTCATACTTTTGAAATATGAGAGTACCACTGTCAATTTGTGAAATCGTTCACTTTCTCTCAACGCTATTGATGAAATAATTGATATGAATATACATGGATTATTTCAACAATACACTGAAAAAAGCAGTCTGACTTGGACAAGAGTGTGTCATCATTACGAAAAAAATCGCATTACATGGGTCATATTCGTTAAATGGCCTTGTTACAGGGGTACCAATCTAGTTAAATAGCCTTGTTATAGGGGTACCAATCTATATGATCAATCGTTGGTATTAATAGATGTTGATGGTTACGTAGGTCATTTAAATCATCTTTAGTGGCAATTGGAATGAAAAAGACAGTTCATGGAATCCTAACACCCTTACTTAACGCTACGTTTCATCTTATTTATTTCACACAGTTCATGATTTGTCAGATTGAATCATCCATATCTCCTGCTTGTTGTCGGTACATAGCCGTGCACACCTGTGCGGTATGGTCGGGGTAATCTTACAAAACGTCTCACCTTCAAAGATTTGCAATCATATTAAAAAATTAAAAGGTACAAATCTTAAAAAAAAAAGATTTATGAGAGACTAATCTTAAAAATGTCAATTTCAAATTATTTACATAAAATATATTGTACTTTTCTCTTTAAAATATATCATACATGTATAAAGGTATTAAGATAAGAACATATTGCACCTATTTCATTACGTGATTCCGTGAGTAAATATAATGTATTTAAATAAATGTATGGCTTAAGTGAGTGGGACAAGCGAGAGTGATTGGGTCCATCCCTACCTACAAGTCGCCTATCCCACATCAAAGTCAATATATAGTGTATTAATATAGATACACATCAGTTTATAAAAATAGTACTTAGACTGACACTACAACATTGTGTGAAATAAATAAGATATTACGTAGCTTAGGAATGTGTGTCTGAGTTCTATGATCGCAGTCTTTGCCATACCAAAGGCTGCTAAAACGATAAATATGATAAACTTACCCGGTGGCAAAATCATTTCACAACACACAGAAGACCTCATTATAATACCATCAATGTAATAATGAAGACCCAAGTGTGTTTAGTGCTTAGACTGATATTTTATATTAATATTAAAACACATATCATATTAAAAAGTACAAATGATATATTAGTTGTCACATTGATATACACCTGTAACATTAGGGACGCTGTCAAGCCAAGGTATGCTGAAGGAGGAAAACTCAAAACATAAAAAAATACTGAAGTTATTTTTATATTTTCAATGAAGATTTACTACAAAAACAAGTTCTTACCTGAGTTTGTTATATTTCTAACATCGCCTTCATTACACCCGACGGGAAGACACATTCCTAGGAATGGTATATGATCAAAGACATCAGCTGCGACTCCCTGGAATAATACCAAAATGTAGGAACTAGTGTATAACGATAATTTAGTTTTCTCATATGGGCGTCAATTTGTATTTACTGGTGTATAACGATATTAAAGTTTGATCATATGTGCGTCAAATTGTACTAACAGTTTTTTATAGCGATAATTTAGTTTGATCATTTGGGCGTCAAATTGTACTAACAAGTTTATAGCGATAATTTAGTTTTCTCATAAGGGCGTCAATTTGCATTTACTGGTGTATAACGATATTAAAGTTTGATCATATGTGCGTCAATTTGTATTTACTGGTGTGTAACGATATTAAAGTTTGATCATATGTGCGTCAAATTGTACTAACAGTTTTTATAGCGATAATTTAGTTTTCTCATAGGGCGTCAATTTGTATTTTCTGGTGTATAACGATATTAAAGTTTTCTCATAGGGCGTCAATTTATATTTACTGGTGTATAACGATATTAAAGTTTGATCATATGTGCGTCAAATTGTACTAAAAGTTTTTTATAGCGATAATTTAGTTTGATCATATGGGCGTCAAATTGTACTAACAAGTTTATAACGATAATTTAGTTTTCTCATATGGGCGCCAATTTGTATTTTACTGATGTATAACGATAATTTAGTTTTTTTCATATGGGCATCAATTCGTACTTACTGATTTAGAACGATAATTTATTTTTTTTCATATTAGCGTCAATTTGTACTTGCCTGTATATAACGATAATTTTAGTTTTCTCATATGGGCGCCAATTCGTACTTACTGATTGAGAACGATAATTTCGTTTTCTCATATGGGCATCAATTTTTACTTGTGTATAATGATAATTTAGTTTTCTCATATGGGCGTCAATTTGTACTTGTATATAACGATAACTTAGTTTTCTCATATGGGCGCCAATTTGTACTTACTTGTGTATAACGATAATTTAGTTTTCTCATATGGGCGTCAATTTGTACTTGTGTATAACGATAATTTAGTTTTCTCATATGGGCGCCAATTTGTGTTTACTGGTGTATAACGATAATTTAGTTTTCTCATATGGGCGTCAATTTGTGTTTACTGGTGTATAACAATAACTTAGTTTTCTCATATGTGCGTCAAATTGTACTTACTGGTGTATAACGATTATTTCGTTTTCTCATATGGGCGCCAATTTGTATTTACTGTTGTATAATGATAATTTAGTTTTCTCAAATGTGCGTCAAATTGTACTAACTAGTTTATAACGATAATTTAGTTTTCTCATATGGGCGCCAACTTGTACTTACTTGTGTATAGCGATAACTTAGTTTTCTCATATGAGCGTCAATTTGTGCTTACTGGTGTATAACTATAATTTAGTTTTCTCATATGGGCGTCAATTCTAAGTTATCACTCATGATGTTCTTTTAGTATCTTTGTTTGAATTTTATCTTTGGCTTCAAATATAACTGAACTTTTTTTCACAATTGTAATGTGTTTGCCTTAAAGTTAAATACCACGTATGTGCCGTAACTGCATGTTCATGAACCAATTAGATCTTCAAAGATGTTATTCACCATCAAACGTTATCAATATTTTGATAATAGTAATCCATATAACGCATAAGTTTTAATTTCATAAAGTTAACTTAAAGTTTAAAAGGATTTTTGAAGTATTGCGAATGATACTTACATTAACAGTGAAATGAATATACATTGTGAAACCAAGGAGACAAATGGTGGTCTACAGATATAAGTAATAATAATGCGACTTCTATAGGTTTTATCTAAATATATGTAATAGGGTGCAGGATTTACAATAAATTTAATACCTGCCTCTGCTAAGGATCGAACTCGGGACCTCTGGATTATTTGTCTGACGCTCAACGGATCGAGCTAAAAAGAGAAGGTCTCTCTAGCCGAGCGGTATATTGCGGCTAGTATTGACCATGGTTACATATACATACAACTATATAACCGCAGTTACCTTATATGATGAAAGAGTTCAATCAATTTATCATTGACAATAGAGATAGATGTCTTACAACATATTTATATGCTTGTACAGGTCGGTGATTTGATAATAACCATGGTTCTGTTACAGCAATTATATGTAATGATAGTGACTCTATCGATATATACGGTGAAAGTCGACATTGTTGACATACTGTATATCAGAACCAGTCAAAACATTGACATCGTAATGCCGACATTTGCAGTTTGTAAATATATAACCACTGTATAACGTAGTGTTTGTGTCAATCATTTTTGATTACATACATGATTCGCTGTTGCTTTATTTTGTCAGCTATTACCAACACTGACTTTACCGACACCTGCCTTATCCGACACATTTATTCGGTCGTACAGAGTCGGTCTTATCGGGCTTCACTGTAGACGAAAGTACTTACTGACACACAATATTGGACCTTGAAGGGAGATCCCGCCTCGGCGTCCGAATTGATAGATCGGCACTGATCATAGGATCCATGCCATAGGACGTTAAAATCCATGATACCAGATGGTGGTTTTGCCCATGAATCAATCACTGCAAAATTGACAGAGCAATAAAGAAGTTAGTGGTTATTTCTGAGGACACTCTGTTTCAGTTTCAGCTCATTATTTTATGTTTTGTTTCGACAGTTTGACGTGCTTCAAACTCCATACCTATAGGTTAAGTGTTATGTACACTAAGCAACTATAAGTATTCCTAAGTCATACAAGTGCCTCCGGTACATCCTCAAACCTTTCTGTGATGCAGCAATTGACTAAATATGTTAGAGGAAATGAAACAGAGACGTTGACCTGGTAACTCTGAAACTCAGACTTTTTAAAGGTTTTGTAATGGGATTTCAATGGAAGTACATACGCGGAGAAATGACGCCGCTGTACGCTTGAAAAGTGTTTAACAGGATACCACGACCTCTACCTTGACAATTGTCCTGTTGTTATTACTACATGTAGTTCTAATTTAAGACTTGTGCATCATAACATGAGGTTTTACTCGTGTTATCTAACATATGAATTATCTTATTTGCCAGAAGGTATTTTCTTAATGCCGGTAGATAAGTCATCACATTATTTCGATGTTTTAAAAGATTCACATATACAAGGAGACAAAACACGAATATGCTACAGCTTCCTAAAACATACATAAATTCCGTCCTTAAATGACCCTAGTAACGTTACACCTAACAAACCAAACAAAATTGAGGACTGTTTGGACCATCATAGGCGGAAAGTCACTACACCTCTCTGACGTTAAAGCAGGTATGTTTGAAGATGCTCTACCGCCGACAAATGCTTTTTTTCTCTATCAAAAACAGGAGCAGTCGATTTAGTGTTTTTCTTCAGTTAAAAAGTTACTTTCTTTACACCATTACAACCAGTGAAAAGTTTGAGCTTCTTATTTTACTTAAAGATAAAATAGCAAAAATAATTGATTGCATCACGAAAAAATCTATTGCATACTGTCCTCAATAGAATGCAGGTTTGTGCATGCACCGAAGCCAAAATTAATTATTCTAAATTATTTTTTAGTTAATTAGACATATATACACGATTAAACACCAATTATTGTTTAAATGATGGGTGTCATTTATGCTCTGTCGGCGTTGGAGCATATTTTAGCTAAATATTATGAATGTTTAAATAATCACATCAAGTTGAATTCCTGACCGTTGCAGGTAACCTGGCAGCGGGGGGAATAAAACTAGCGACTATTACAACATTGTCTATTGAGGTGCTTCCACTGATTAATGGTTAAAATTTTATTGTTTCGTTTGAAGTTTTCAATGACGAAATTTTTCTTTTTTACCAGTAATTATTTCGTTTGTTGATTTCAACGGGAAATTTAAATTCCAATTAAATTGTTTTTTTTCCTAAAGTTATGGTTTATCATGATCAGTTTTCGTTGTAAAACTTACGTCGGAGGGCCCATTGTCTCTGTCCAATAGCTTCCGAAATAATAACTTGAATGTCAGCACTGCAGGTGGTGCTTAGCATGGCTAAATTCACATTGTTTATCAAGTTTGTTTCTGCAGAATTACCGCCAGTAGTGGAACTCTGAATAGCTTGAAGGTAAGACAACGCATTGTTCAGTTCTGCTGGGTCAAGTCCATCGATATTCAGATTTTGGAGAAACATTGTGATATTTTGCAAGTCCATATCTGCCATCATATTAAGCGCCTCATTAATGTTACCGTTTGGTATAGGAATGCTTCCATTAGAAAATGACGTCTGTAGCGTTTTAACAACAGATAGCAGTTCATTTACTCCCATAGAGTCCAAACTTATGTTCATATTTTGGAGTAAGGACTGAAGTTCCTGTGGGTTCATCATAGATATAATCGTGAGAATACTGTTTAAATCGCCACCAGGAGGTAGGGTATTCCCGTTTCCGTCTGTATTACCATTCCCACTATTCCCACCATTTCCACCGGATCCATTAGCCTCCGCTATGTCTTCCAAAACTGACAATGCATCCGCAAATTGTACAGAACTCAAGGGGTCAACATTCAAACTTTGTATCAGTTGGTCTTTGCTGGTATCGTCCATAGCCGATATAAGGTTGGCTAAATCGCCTGCAGTACCGCCCGGGAGTTGTGAAGATCCCAAAGTTACTACTTTCAAAAGACCTCTGAGGACTTCCAGTGTATTCTGAATTACGGAGGAACTTGGTATGTCAATTTTGAGACTTTGAAGCACTTCTGCGAACGTTTGTTCGTCAAGCGTAGGGAGCATTTCCAAAGTGTAAAGTAGATCGTCCAACGTCATCGATTTCGGGAATAAAACCAAACTTTTTTCTAGGAATTCCGGCCACCCTAGATCCATCGGTGTCGGAGAATGCGTTGACTGACTTGTACTTATGCTTGTTGTTGTAGGTTGTCCATTAATAGCTACTGATGTTATTAGATCCGTTAGGATTTTCGGAGCATCACGAAACTGTGCATCGGTTAGTAAGTCTACGTTCAAACCTTGTAGTAATGCTCCCATGCTTTGCTCGTCCGTCGTTGATATAAAATTGTCAAGATCACGTATTGTACCGTTCGGAAATTGCGTAGAGCCCCAATCCACTATCTTTAGGAAGTTTGTAAGGACCACCAACAGGTTGTTGAGTTCTACAGAGTTCGGTACACTTATATTCAGACTTTGTAGAACAGCCCCGAACATGGCGGCATTCAGTGAAGGAGGCATTTTCATGGTACCTAACAGGTCTTCTAGAGGCATAGAACTCGGCAGCAGTCTCATGGATTGGTTTAAAAACTGAAGCCAGCCTCGCACAGATGGTTGATGAGTAGTTGTGGATATTGTTAAGCTTACATCCCCACTAGGAGGTAGGCTATTCCCATTTCCGTCGTTTCCACCGGAACTATTATTCCCACCATTTCCACTGTTGTCTGCATTGCCATTCCCACTATTTCCGCCATTTCCACCGAATCCATTAGCCTCCGCTACATCTATCAAAATTGTTAATGCATCCGCAAATTGTACAGAGCTCAAGGGATCTACGTTCAAACTTTGTATCAGTTGGTCTTTGCTGGTATCGTCCATAGCCGATATAAGGTTGACTAAATCGCCTACAGTACCACCCGGGAATTGTGAAGATCCCCAAGTTACTACTTTCAAAAGACCTCTGAGGACTTTAAGTGTATTCTGAATTGCGGAGGAACTTGGTATGTTGATTTTGAGACTTTGAAGCAGTTGTGTGAATGTTTGTTCGTCAAGTGTTGGAATTATTTCCAATGAGTACAATAGGTCGTCTAAAGTCATCGATTTGGGGAATAAAACCAAACTTCTCTCTAAGAATTCCGGCCATTCTAGATCCATCGGTGTCGGAGAAGGTGTTGACTGACTTGTACTTATGCTTGTAGTCGTAGGTTGTCCATTAATAGCTACTGATATTATTAGATCCGTTAGGATTTTCGGAGCATCACGAAACTGTGCATCGGTTAGTAATTCTACGTTCAAACTTTGAAGTAATGCTCCCATGCTTTGCTCGTCCGTTGTTGATATAAAATTGTCAAGATCATGTATTGTACCGTTCGGAAATTGCGTAGAGCCCCAATCCACTATCTTTAGGAAGTTTGTAAGGACCACCAACAGGTTGTTGAGTTCTACAGAGTTCGGTACACTTATATTTAGACTTTTTAAAGCAAACCCGAACATGGTGGCGTCCAGTGACGGGGGTATCGCCACTTTACCTAACAGGTCTTCTAGAGGCATATAACTCGGCAGCAGTCTCATGGCTTGGTTTAAAAACTGAATCCATCCTCGCACCGACCGGGGATTGGTAGTTGCGGATACTGTTACCTTTTCTGTAGTTGTTGTGGTAGTTGTAGAGGTTACTCCGTCAACGTTAACAGTACCGTGTATAATAACAAACACCACAGCCACCAACGCGAATTTCGTCATGGCGTCCAATGCCTTAGTTGTACGTCCTTTAGATTGGTTTCTTATTGATTGGCAGAAAGGTCGCACAAAGTTTGAACACGTGACCACGTTCATTCACGGGGTATAATACTGCACACTTTGTTTTGTCTACTCGGTAGCAATGATTTGCGCCGTTAGCATTTATCATGAAATAGCCCGATACAGGTACATCGGTATGTTAAAAAACAATAAATAAATCTGAACTTTATTGTCAAATGGAAGTATTGCGTTTACATTATGAAATGACATTTGATCTAGGAAATATTCTAGAATTTGAGATTCGTAATTTTTAATTAAAAATGATGAAATGGTTGTAATTCAAAATATTTCCCATCTTTATTTGTTTGTCTGATGTTTTTTTAAAGAATTATTTATTAGTAAATTGCAGATTTTTGTTATCCTCTGCAGGAGTGGGGCCATATTTTAATGCATTAATTTGTTTAGCTAAATACTTGCGTATCACATGTTGCGTACCGTGAGTTTAGATCATGGCAACCATAGTAAGTACATATGGAATAAGCGATAATGTAATTAACCATTAATGGGTATGATTCTTACTTCTGATATTGCCGCCAGAGAAATAATACATCCGTTTCAAATTGTACAGCCATTAGGAGAGACTTACAATGTTAACAATAGAAGCACAATTACCCAATGTGTCATAGTGTAATAGTCCACGGAACACTGAGTATAGAGACACTCTTAGGTGTGTTCTTTTAAATGATACACACTTTGTAGCACATTATATGCGCATAGCATTTACTATATCATGTTATAATGCCAAAAGCGTTTGGGCTTCATCGTGTATACGGTATCGGTGCTTTGTCGCTAATTCTGTCACTTTTTTCTATGGATGTGAGTTTTTTATGTTAGATGTTTTATACGTCATTTTACGGATTTAGTATAACGGTTTGTTTTCGCCAATACGTGTGTCAGGCTGGGTATGTCTTCCATACCTTTACCCTCGTAGGTTTTCAGTGTGTTACCCAGGGCTTCCATACCTTTACCCTCGTAGATTTTCAGTGTGTTACCCAGGGCTTCCATATCTTTACCCTCGTAGATTTTCAGTGTGTTACCCAGGGCTTCCATACCTTTACCCTCGTAGGTTTTCAGTGTGTTACCCAGGGCTTCCATACCTTTACCCTCGTAGATTTTCAGTGTGTTACCCAGGGCTTCCATACCTTTACCCTCGTAGATTTTCAGTGTGTTACCCAGGGCTTCCATACCTTTACCCTCGTAGATTTTCAGTGTGTTACCCAGGGCTTCCATACCTTTACCCTCGTAGATTTTCAGTATGTTACCCAGGGCTTCCATACCTTTACCCTCGTAGATTTTCAGTGTGTTACCCAGGGCTTCCATATCTTTACCCTCGTAGTTTTTCAGTGTGTTACCCAGGACTTCCATACCTTTACCCTCGTAGGTTTTCAGTGTGTTACCCAGGGCTATCATACCTACAAAACAAAGCTTTGTGTACACAAACAATAGATCATAAGAGTAGAAGACATATATATTTATATGAAGTATTTAAATTCGGTAATAACAAATGCAAGGCAATCATTAGTATAAATAATGTACTTTAAAATAATATTAATTACTGTTATTATAACGAGGATTGAAAAGCTTCATCTGGTGTTACCAGCTAGACACAATGATATAACTAGGTTAGTCATTATCAATTGTTAAATGTTACCAGCTAGACACATTGATTTTACGGGGTTAGTGAGTTGTTAAATGTTATCGACTAGACACATTGATTTTACGGGGTTAGTGAGCTGTTAAATGTTATCGACTAGACACATTGATTTTACGGGGTTAGTGAGTTGTTAAATGTTACCAGCTAGACACATTGATTTTACGGGGTTAGTGAGTTGTTAAATGTTACCAGCTAGACACATTGATTTTACGGGGTTAGTGAGTTGTTAAATGTTATCGACTAGACACATTGATTTTACGGGGTTAGTGAGTTGTTAAATGTTATCGACTAGACACATTGATTTTACGGGGTTAATGAGTTGTTAAATGTTATCGACTAGACACATTGATTTTACAGGGTTAGTGAGTTGTTAAATGTTATCGACTAGACACATTGATTTTACGGGGTTAGTGACTTGTTAAAGATGCTCCACCGCCGACAGAGCATAAATGGCATTCATCATTTGAATAAAAATTGGTGTGTAATTGTGTATATATCTGTCTACTTAACACGAAAAATATAATGAAATAATCCATTTTGCCTTTGGTGCATGCGCAATCACTATTTCATTCCATATAGGATATAGTTACACGAATTTTTTCGGGATGCAATTAATTATTTTTTTTTATGTTTTTAACTTAATGTAAAATTAGGAGCTCAAACTTTTCAATGATGGTAATGGTGTAATGTAAGTAACTTTTGTAACTGAAGAAAAATACTAAATCGTCTGCTCCTGTTTTTGATAGTGAAAAAATACTATTTGTCAGCGGTGGAGCATCTTTAAATGTTACCAACTAAATACATTGATATAACGTTGTTAGTGAGTTGTTCAATATTACCAACTAGACACATTGATATAACGGGGTTATGCAAGGCAGATTGTTGGAAGATGATAAGAAATGTGCGGATGTGGGTGTGTTTTCGGTAAGGCGGAATGTGGGAAAAGGTTGCAATGTGGGGTTGTGGTTGAGTTTATGGCAACGTTGACAAGGGACGTCGTTGGTTAAGGATGTATTCTTCTGAGGTTTCAGTCCCGTTGAAGTCTCGTTTCGACAAAGATCAAAGAAGTTATGAGATTTATTAATATCTTTAGCAAGTTGCCAGTTGCAAATTTTGTCAAAAAATTACAGTTCTAACTTTAGCAGATTTTTTTAATATGGGGATTTTAAGAAATGGCCCATTTGGCGGCCATTTTGAAATTGTGTCTTTTTCGCTTTGAGTAGAGCCAAAGTTTCACAATTTTTTACTGAAATTGTTTTTACTTAAATCATCACTGCACCAGCATTTTTAGCTGTATCGAGCAAATTTTGCTGTAAATCTTTACTTGGTTCGTGGTAATTAAAATATTGAGCATTAATGTGTGAAATGATTCACTTTTTTCACTTTATTTTTACATTTAATGGTAATTTGATTTTTATTTTTACTCTAAAATACTGAAAAATAACAAATATTCAAGTGGGGCAAAAAAGTAAGCACACGGACCCCCCATTTTTCTGTCTGAGTTTGAACGAACAGCCCTTTCCCTATCGATATGCAAAATATAAACAAATGTTTAATACCAGAATCTTTTCTATAAAGGGTTAGATTTGGCAAAAAATTACTGAAAATGGTGCATTTTGTAGCTCAAAATTAAGGGTAAGGGGTAGCATATGTTGTTATTCTGAGAAAAAATATTAGTCTTATTAATCAAAACTGGTAAATTTTAAAAGAAGACTACTGGAAAATAAATTCTACAAACATTAATACATATCAAACACCTCATTAGGAAATTATGGCTTTAATCTCTTGTGTATATGGTCAAAACGGCAAAATTCCCATAAAATCCAATATTTTGTCAACGAGATATCTTTGAGTGACAGTAGCTCAAACACGAGCACACGGATATATGTTTTTCTTTCAATTTCTTTCATGACATGAACTCTTCTTTTCAAAAATCTATATGAGAAAAAAAGTTTAATACAAGAAAATTTTGACTTCTCAGAGGAGAACATCCTTAAGTGGAATGTAGAGTCAATTTGAGGGTTACTTACGAGAACGGTTGTGGGTTCTTTTGGGTTACGATACGAGGTGATGTTTACAGCGGTGCCCAAGTGATTAAGGTATCCCGACACATTACCACACACCCTCCAGTTCTGGGTCGCGAATTCGAATCCAAACTGGGTAGTTGCCATGCACTGCTTCTCTGGCTTTCCTCTACTACCAAACCTGGCACGTCCTTAAATGACACTGGCTATTAATATGGAGTTAAACCAAAAAAAAACAAATGCTTGGACTGAGCGGGTTGTGGTGTGCGATTTAGGAAGGTTACGGGGATTGTTTGTGGGGAGAGGGTGTTGAGAAAAGCAGTGTGCTGGGGCAACATTTCGCATATCAAACTCATATTGTGTTTTACTGATTCAAGTTCGAGATTAAAGTTTGTATCACGTGATGTGTGTGATACATTAAAAATAGCACAACTTCACTGGTCTAACATAAGGGTAGCTGATAACGACTTATACAGAACGTCTCGGCCTACGACACTCGGCCATGAGGACTTATCTTGTAGTCGGAGCCTTTTTGGTGATTGTTTTTGTTCCTAATATTTATGGAGAAGTTACAACAGCTAAACCCAACTCACAGAGCATAGACTATATTTCTTTGATACAAAAAGAAATAGGAAATCTTTTTAAGAATGGATCTTTTCAGGGGATATCACAACTACCCGGACTTACATCAATGTTCCCCGGGATAGATATTCGGGGTTTTCTGAACATTCTCCAAAGTTTCAACATTTCTATCCCAACATCAGCTCAATCTGCATCGGCTCTTAAGTTTGTAAACAGCTCCCTGGAACGTTTGAAGCCGGCTGCAGCCGCGGTCCAAACGAGTTACCAGACAAGCCAACATTACCAATCAAATTTGACTCAGAAATGCAGGACGGCTATGAGTGTGTTGGGCTCACAGCTACTCTCTCAAAAACAATGGGCTTTAAAAAGTAAGTGTTTTAGTTGAAAATCAGATACAAAGCAAATGTACCTTCTTTGTACATACACGTAGGTTTTGTTGTTCTAAAAAGATAAGATTAATTTGACTTCTCATTTCATCAAAATAGTAAAATTGTAACTGGTGCAATGTTCCATCCCAATTCTATTATTCTGTTGATCCATTGTGTGTCCTACATCTTAAACCCAAAGGCATTTTCTCTAATTTTTATATCGGGGAGCTACGAGAATCACTGGTTAACTATCCAAACAGGTGTCGGGTGGATGAACTTCGCAGCAGACCTTCACAGTGACCGCTAAGTCTCGTCTATTATTAAAGTTATATGTGCCGTATTTTTCATACTCACGAATCAAGACGAGCTTTTAATATGTTATTCAACACCAACAGTTACCCACATTTTGAGAATTACAATACTTTCAATCCACAGGTTTTAATTTACATGTACAAATAAGAGCTGGAAATGCTTTTTGGCAGTACTGCCAAAAATCATTATATTAACATTTTCAGTGTAGTGAAATGAGAACATACGGTCAGACCATGAAGCCATATTGTTGTCTACAAATTTCATTTCACATTTGTACAGTATTATTAGTAATTGTAAAGTGATTTCAGAAGGTATGTTTTCATCAAAACATGTATAAGGCTTAAAAACAAGAATTTCACAGTGCATAACCTATGTGTTCTAACTAACGTTTATAAGGCATCATATATGTTTGTCTGTCCATTTGAACGATTTTCACAGATTTATTCATTAAAACTTATAGATAATTTAAGAAAAAAAATAACATGTCAAAATTTTCGGCCAGTTACGGCACATATAACTTTAACAAAACTTTCTTCCCTACCAATTTGGGGATTTAAAGGGTACCAAAATATACCATAACATTTAAGAATATGTACTATGTGTAATTCAAATGATGTTGAATTTCTTCATTTTGTTTTGAAATTTCATGTTACTCTGATATCCGTCAAAAAATTATGTTTGTAAGGTAACAGATGTAAAAGAATTACAGAACTTGGCAAAATTCCTTAAAGCTGCGAACGCAAAACGATCTTCATTTATCAACTAGTTACGCTCTTCCGAATGTAGTGCTGTCTACCTGTATCTTTGTACAATATGTATCATATGATCCATTTGAATGCAATGTATTAATGTATGTATGTATATTCAACTACTGAATCAGCAGACTCAAAGTAAATAAAACTTGAAAAAAAAAAGTTATGTGTATGTATCAAGCTGCAACGACACATACATGCTTTATTTAACTGTCATGTGTCATACTTTTATAAAGCCTAATCCGGTCAAACAAATAATAAGAATACCTGCTATAGAAATTTGTGAACATATTGATACGATTAATTGGTACCAACTATGTAATATACACGAGCTGAAGATTTTTCCTGAAACATACATTTTTCGTGTATCTTACAGAACTTTCTGAGTAGTAAAATAAATTGCTTGCAAACAGTAAGAACCATATTGAGTTATGATGGATACTTACAATATATCAAATTGCTTTTATTCCACTGAACCATAGAAGTATAATTACACAATACCTTAAATAAGTAGTCCCATGTACTATGACCACTAATTGAACCAATAGTATCACTACAGGTCGTGAGTCATACGGTTTACAACGTTAATACATTAACACTTTCACTCATTATTACAGTTAGAAATCTACGATTTATTATTCATCTTATCATGAAAATCAGCCTCAATTGAAAACTTCTTCTTTTCTTGGACAAATAATGATATAGTTGTAAATAGCGTATTAAATGTGGGTTTTTTTTCACTCCGCCTTTTTAAAAAAAAAGTAGGGCGTCGTTTTTGTGATCCTACAATGAGCGTCTATTTAACAATTAAAGGATTGTTAGATTGCATTCATTGGAGATATAAATGCAATCTGGGTGGCAGATAGATAGAATAGCGCCCGGTAGGGCGAATATTTATCTGCCACCGAGATTGCATTTATATCTCCAATAAATGCAATCTAACAATCCGTTAATTGTTATATTTACATTTTACTTTCTAGTTCAAAGTAAAACTTAATTGAGATGCGAGTGAACATCTTAATTTCCCGCTTCAGCCATTTAACCTCAACAGCCAAGTTCAATGTGATAAAAAATAGTCCCTATAAAAAATTGAAAAGATTACAAAATTTCAATGTTTTTCAATAGCTTTTCAGTTTACTTTCAATTATCCAGACATTTAAAAGATTTTTTCAAATGTTTCATAACCAAAATGGTTCATTCAACTATAATGTCAATTTTCCCGCGCGGACTAACATGGTGTCAGTAAACAAGACTCGCATTCATTTATGTAGATATTACTACACCAAGTCTAGGCTGCATTTATTGGCTCATAATGCAGATCACGGTTATCATTAGAGTAATGGGAGTCGCAGTGGCAAAATGTAAATATATGCCTATGTATTGCTAGGTCATGCCTGCATAGTTATGTGGTATCATCGTATTGTAAGATAAAGATATATGTTCTGTGTCATCACCTGTGATTATTGCACAGGTAAATAAACAATAAGTATACCTATAGGTGTGGTGTAACACTGTCCATACCGGATACTGACCTTTGTTATCAGATAAGGGATTACTTGTACTCGGATTTAAATAACCTACAGATATCAACCCAGATAACAACACACAACTACAAGTGATGTTTTGTTTCGGAAACGTCATTTATCTTTGGTAAATTTTATTGGCAATTAAAGGGTATAGAAAAATAATTTTACTTCGTATTACAAAACTGTTTTATCTGGACAACAACTGAATCACCTTGAGCACTCTGTATATTCAATACTACAGGTCTAGGTAAAAGAGGCTGCTTCACTATAACAGTTAGTTCCACGTGTATGAAGTACACGGCATCACGACACCTATACTGAGTCATCCTTTGACCACGGCACCAAGTGGTTTGCAAATCTTGTCCGATTGTTCAATAAGCACGTCGCCCTGTGTTACTGAACACCCAGTGTCGAAGAGACAACCCGTTACACTGTACTGCAGTACACTGTAACTATATCCCATAGTGGTAGCAACAGTGGAGCCCCAACTTACTTAGCTGGGCCCAAACTTATCCAGCTTGATTACTGACAGAATCTTGCCGAAACAGATATTCGCCGCTTACATCGTGCTCCACATTGACAATCTAGCTAAAAATACATATGTTAGGATTGGTGAATTATTCTTGGTATACAGAATTTCACGAATTAACTATTTATTTATTTCAAGAGTAATAAAGCTCTCATTGCTTATGTATCTTACTTACATTAAAATCAAAAGCTATTTACCATATTCCAGACTTCCCCATTAATTCTTCATTAATTAATTAAAGAATCATTATAAACTTCCGGAAATCAAGGGAAATAAATCTACTCAGAACATCTTACAATCATTCGCTTCATTACCCACGCCTTCGATTCAATGGTCCCGCGTTGCCAATAAATCATTACAAATTATATCTGTGATTCCAACCAGGATTCTGTCTCTCTTCATATGTCACTGTCTTCTTGTGGTTAGTCAAGGGTCTCTGCTTCATATCATAGCCTCATCTTGTAACTCCATCCTGCGGCATTGTCGCTGACATGGTATACATCCGGTAGGGAGCTATCAGGTATAGTGGTATATCTCTTCTAGCTGTCCTCGTGTCTTGTCCTCTGTAACTCCTAAACTCATCATGAGCACCTGGTAACAGGGTCATCATCAAACCTCAGAGAGAGATGGCCACCGGTCCGTAGTACCGCTCAAATGTTGGTATTCATCACCCTTTACAGAAGGCCATATACTAGGCAATTCAGAATCCTGACGACTGCTACATGTACCTTTTCCCTGTTTACTAGACACTGTGCTGCAACTACAACTGTACAGTACGGTCCGTTAGCAAGTTCTATTTTTGACCCAGGCACTATTACACACAAACTAAATGCTGCCAACAATATATATAAATAAATTTCTAGTCTACTTGAATGTCAAGGTGACATGTGTATTGGTATGACTACAGAACGCTATGTTTACATTTATGTTAATGTTTGATGTATTTTCATTCCTATATCCTTCAATTTATAATTTCGAATGGAAACACACCTGCATTTAATAATATTTGTGTTTTATTTGTAACTACAAAAACTGAACTGAGTAACTTTCAACAAATATTCATGTTAGTTTAGCTGTCACTCTGATTACAAATGTCCATGTGGTTGAGAGGAAGTTGAGATGAAGCAATACTGATAACTGTAATGCTATACAATGGAATTTCGGTATGACTCGATCGGTACGGTTATAGACAGAAAGTCATTGGTGATGCTTCATGTGGTGTACTCGTAAAAAGCTCTGCACTGATAATTCGGTGATGTAGCTCTTCAGTGATCACTTCTTAATATGTTAGGGACGCTGATGGCTGTACTGGCTTTGGAAACAATGGCGTAATATACAAAAAGATATATTTCTCATAACCAAAAAAGGCAAACACATAATTAAGAAGTCAATTCGTCATGCAACTTGAGTAAACATTTTTGACTTTACTGAAGTCCTTGGTTTTACTCAGTCTGTTTTTGAAAGAAATAGTGTCGCATGTATGTAAAATTGTCCCCAACGAAACTAGCAAATATGAAACTTTCGAATTTTTACCATCTATATTGACTTTAGCCACTTTGTACTAAACTTTTGATATTGTATCTAAAACTATTATAATGATACTGTTGCAGTGATCGACTCCTGGGGGAAACCTCGCGCTGGCCTTTTTGAAGGTAACGCCCGTTGGGATGGAATGTATGATGAGTGTATGGATATAGAGGCTGAGGTCAACGGACATATCGCTTTTGAGACAAGCTCATGTGCTTCAACTATTCAAACGCCATTAAAGGTATGACTGTAAAGCCGTGTTTATATCTATAGACTCTGTCACTGATAAAATCATTTCAATTTGGCTCATTTTTTCCTTTATTATATAATAAAGCAGGTGATTTTTTTGGCGTCGTCATTGCGAAAATGACATCAAGCAGTAAGTATTACCAAACATCCAAATATGTTTAATATCATTTTCGTTCAGTTTGTTGTTTGTTTGTCTTGCAGGGCCCTGCTGGCGACCTATCTGTCGTCATCCGCATGTGTTTACCTTCTGCTTGTTCCCAGTATCCGGATCCTAACCTTATTACCGACTCGCGTGAGTTTACCTTTCCCTCGTTCATATACATGCCACACCTTGAATGAACTTACAAATGAAAAATGGCATGCCCGAACGAGTGCCAGTCACCATCCCAAACCTATAACTTACAGATCATAGTGTTTCAATAATCGGCTTGACTTTAATCCACGCACGCAAAATAACAAAAACAACACACAATGATTAAAACCAGCCTCTGTGATCTACTGTACAGCGTTAAACCTTAGGGATGCGTATTCAAGATTCAGTAAATCACAAAGTAGGTGTTTAACGTTGAGTCAGGCAGTGCGTCGTAGGACCACTTCTAACTATAAGATTACAGCATGCAATACTATTATAACGTAAAAACTGACCTCCCGATTCGCTCTATGTACAAAATTCATTTGAATTCGAAAAAAAAAGTCTTGTTAGAAATCTTATTGTTAGCATGAACGTGACGATGCAAGCTGTCAATTGCTAGTAAATAATAGAATACCCTTACCATAACATGCTTCCTCAATCTGATGTTTAATATTTGTTACGTTTTATTTTATTTTGAAAAAGTAGGCTACCCATCATCGAAAATGAAAAATTAGCGTCATATCGTTTTTTTGTTTACATTCTATGAACGCCAGCACATGACTAGCGTGGTAAATAATACAAGTAGGGACGCCATTGATACCTTGTCTACGTCTAAGTTAGTGAAAATAAGTAGATTTTACTATAAAGACCAAATGTGTTTTGTCGAAAGCATGCCTTTAATAACAAGTCTGTCAATGGATTTTAACCAACGGATGATTACTTTAGTTTCATTATTTATCTAGTAATCCAAAGAACGATCGCCTCATCTTATCTTATCTACACTGGCAGGCGAGATGATTCAGTTTTATATTTTGTGATACGACTGTTCGAGTTTACCTTGAGTAACCTATGTAGCTGGCTTAGACACACAAATATGTGGGAGTTATTTCACAATAGCATGTTTTTATCACATGATCGTCAGACTTAAGGTCACACTAATCTAAATTTGAACAGTTTTCTCCAGGACGTCGGTTTGTTCAGTTAGACATATTTTCCCTACAGAAATAATAATAATTAAAAAAAACCCACAATTTTCATAACAGCATATATGTACATGTAGTTGCAAACGAGAGCTATCAAGCATCGTGAAGATTTGATTTGGGTTTCAAGCATAAATAAATTGATAATTTCTCAGGAGATTAGATGACGCTATTCCTGCAATTGCTTACTAAACGTATACCCTTATAGAAGAAACTAAATGTAATACGTATTTGATCTAACGGTTAACTGTTTGTGATCAGATTGTGTACCACAGAAAAAGGCTTCATCCTAGATTGACAATCATATAATTTTAACTTACAATTTGTTCTTTAATGAGACTTTTACAAAGAGTCGCAACACGTACATACTGCGGTCTCCCAAAACAAGCATCTATACACACACGCAACCTACCACATACAGAGATAAAAGCACTCTCTCAAAGTTGTTGTTTTATTCATGATCAATCTGAAATGCTGTTTACGTTTCTAGTTCTTGCCTTCATACCAACAACTCCAAAACTAACATCGAGTTATAGTTGGTGTCAGACGGAGCCGGAGTACGACCTGAGGACAACTATTACAATGTAAGATATAGTTGGTGTCAGACGGAGTACGAACGAAGGACAACTATTACAATGTAAGTTATAGTTGGTGTCAGACGGAGTACGACCTGAGTACAACTATTACAATGTAAGTTATAGTTGGTGTCAGACGGAGTACGACCTGAGGACAACTATTACAATGTAAGTTATAGTTGGTGTCAGACGGAGTACGACCTTAGTACAACTATTACAATGTAAGTTATAGTTGGTGTCAGACGGAGTACGACCTGAGGACAACTATTACAATGTAAGTTATAGTTGGTGTCAGA
>SAYR01052728.1:67357-103223 GCA_004382745.1 Argopecten irradians irradians | reverse complement strand
TATTAGGCAAAAAAAAAATAAAAATAAAAAAAGCCTAATAATATAGGCAGGTTTAGCGGACTAATACTTTGTATGTGATAACGTTTTCTGTTTAATCACACAAATGTAAAACAAGGTCAATACAAGGTCGAGCACGGGACCGCACTATGATCTTGTATAGATGTATGTCAGTAAACTTACATTCGTGGATCCGTACATTCCAGTCCTGCTCTGTTGAGGTAATACGCTGTTACGGAATCAGGAATCTGAACAAAAAAAATGAAATAATATAACTACAAACCATTTCATACTGTCTTCCCATGGTACTCACTAAATTGATTTTAGATCTGTGAAGTTACGTTATATCTTTGTGTGCAAGTATTACATCGTATTCTCGGAGATATAATATGAACTTACGTTTATTTCAACATTGAACCGCATTGATATATAGTATATATCATCAATAACTACTCAGAATATTTGCATTGTAAGACATAATGTTGCTTTCAGATTACTTTACAAATTTGTATAACTGTTATATTGAATGGTGAATATAATATAATATAACTTTTACATATTACCTTTCATTTCAAATCAAACTTTTAGATGACGTTTTTTTTCGAATATCAAATTACCGTAGGAGCATAATCTTCCAGTTGTTGGACAAAGTCTATCAGAGGTACACCAGCTGTCTTACTGTCGTGGGACCCGGAATCCTGGGCCCCTCCAGCAGGCCCGGGGGTCGACATCACGCTATGGGACACGCTATCATCGGAACCTAAAACACGTAGAAATCATATTGTATCACGGAATTCAACGATTTTGACTCCAACTTTTGGTAGATCATTCTGAAGGAAATATTTCGTGCGGTATGCTAAATCTACGACCTATTAACAACCAGTCCATTTAATGACGGCCTCTCGTGTATGTGACGTCTTGTGTGTGTGTGTGAAGTGCGAGGTGCGTGTTTTCGGGAGACTGTGGTATATTCGTGTTATTTCTTCTTGTAGGAAAGATACAGTAAGATCTAAATTGAACATTGACTCTCTAAGCTGCAGACGCGAATTAGCTTTGGCCATTTCAGTGTTAATATGGATAATATAAATGACTATCTAACTGAGTGTCTCTCATACCTACGGTTGCCCTCATGTCATCCGAGATTGTATCATATGGCTATCCATGAAATACAGCCTCGTGACGTCACTGCGTCAACAAAATTAATATATTTCGCGGTAAAATTTTAACATTGTTTTCGTTTGATTATAAAAGATCCAAACGGGATTGGCGTTCAAATATCACGAAGTTGTCGTATTGTTCTTCATACTAATATCCAAATGGAGGGGGGGTATCATAATTGTTAAATTGATTGTAATTAAACGTCAATGTAGGAGCGAAAAATACTCTTCGATATCAGGTACGAACGATAGAGGTATTATACCCTCGTTTTCACAAAATGTGGCTTCATATCCACATAGGAAAGTTCTTAAATTATAGGCTGGTATAAAGTGCCAATATCATTGTAATCTTTAATGCTTGTATTTTTTTTCAATGCTTGTATTCTGTCTCCAAGATGACTAACGCTGTAGAATACGTGTATGAACGTCCGAATAATAAGATGATATTGCACGTGTACAATGACTAGTCTACAATTGCTGAAATTCAGTTTCCAAGTCTTCAATTTGAATCTAATAATGAGGAAGTCAACTGTTTATTGTAACCTCCGATTAAGGAATTGTTATACTAGAAAATACATCGTGGCCTGTAGAAAGCGTTTCTAATAAGACATGTAATATTTTGTCAGATGCTCCTTTCCATCATTGCAAATGCCATTTCATTTGTCCATTTGAATGAATGATATAAATGTTAACACTTCTAGTTGTAGCTGTCTGTAATAGCTTTAATATATTTTTGTCCGACTCTATGAACGTCATTAATTTCGTGATAGGAAATACAATCCGAAAATTAAACTTCGTCGTCAAATCTACCCATGTGTGTAATTTGTCATGACAAACTTTGCCGTGAAATCCACCCATGTGTGTAACTTGTCATGACAATAACCACTTCTACCGGAGTACTGCGTAATAAATGAGTGAGGGGACGCACCACTAGACCCTCTCTGAAAAATGGGACTGTTAATGAAATCCTTTTGTCTCTATTTTCTGAGAGGCATGACTGTCATGAGGCGGGTATACGTATCCAAACATTTCATCGAAGACATAGTTCCATGCAAACTGCAAAGTATAGGCAAATGTAAGGGCATTGAAAACTAATCTTATTTGTACTAAAGCTGATCAGGATGAAGATAAGCTATCTTTGGTACGATGTTTACAAACTACAGGTCCGTCGTAAATTATAATATTATGTATCTCACAGTTGAAGGCCAACAATTCAAACATCATTGCATTCTACATCATGGAATAGAAAGTTAGATTTTCTGGATGTTGATCTCATATTGTAAACTGACTTAGTGAATGCTATTTCCCTTGGATAGAAAACAGCCTGGACGAATGGATCCTGAACTAACAGCATCTATAATGACATTTAATTTTCTTAATTATTCCTTACATATCTGTAAAAGGTTTTCTCAACATTCATACCTTTGATTTATAGTTAAGGTTCAAATCATTCCCAATATTCATAAGGTTTGTTAAGACCAAGAAATAACAACTGACCATGAGTGCTATAATTAAGATAAACAGCCCAATTAGTGTGAAGACTTTATTGATTTTCTCATAATAAAAGCACAAACTGAATAAAAACACTGGCAGTATATTGTATATATAACCAATAAGATAACTTTGCGTCTAAAACAGAATACTGGCATGCAACTAAACATATGTAAATATGACCTACCAGGGTATATATGTAATGTACACTTAACATTGGCCAGAATGTGGCCGACAGACTAAAAATATTGAATGTACAAAAAAAATGATAGTAGTGATAAAGCATCTCTGAATTTCACGTAAAATGCCGTTAGAATGAATGTAAATTCCAAATTGATGATGTTAGGTGTAAGTAAATCATTGCATCACCTTATGAAGAAATCCCTATAGCTGTGACAGAATATCTTCAGACTTTAAACTAATGCCATGAAAATGTTTATGTAGAACGTTCTTTTGATTCTGCTTTGACAAAATAGCTCTCAATTCTAACCACAGATTCCTTTAAAGTATAGAGCAATAGCCAGGCAGTGAAAATAAAACTATTTCTTGACTATAGATTTCAAAAGATTATTTCTGCTTGAAATGTACAATGGCAAATATGTTAGGAAGACATTTTATTTTAAAAGATTCTTGATAAAATGCATAGCACTTTCACAGCATCAATTAATTGTTATTTATATTAATTTCAAACATCTATTAATGTTATTTAAATAAATTTCATATTTTCCATGTAGGTATACTCCACACAACCTAAGTATTACACACTTTATTAATAATAAAATAAACAACTATTTAGGAAGTAAAAAGAAGCCTGAAATATATTAACTTTGGTATCTAACTTCCAGTAGTATTGGTTTCTCCCCAAATTCAAATCCTACTGTATCAGTATAATAGGGTACAAACAATCAGCGAGATTTATACCACAACCTCATCTTAAACAATAGAAAACTCATTATTCATAAATTAATGTAACCTGTGTATGTAAATTAAAATCCTCTGTCTGTAAAAAAGCTGACTGGCTCATAACTTCAGCTCATATTTTTTAATCTCAAATTCCAAAAGGGAACACTAACTCCTTTGATGTGTCTTCAAAGATATCATACAGACTTTTCAAAATATTAAAACATTGTTATAACTTACGGATATTTTTAGATTCCTTTTATTTTAAAATTAACGATATTTAAACTCTGAACTGGAAGACTTCTTATTCAACACTTCAGTAATACAAGACGACCAAGTTTCTTACAACATTTAGAATTTATCACTGTTCAGTACAAATTAAATGGTTTACATTTAAACAAGGTTATGCATGATATATACATACGGAACTAGTGTATACAAGTAAATATTGTGACAATGTTTGACATTTTTGTGAACAACTCTGAAGATTTGTAAATGAAGATAAATGACCAGATCAATAGAGGACAATTCTGACCAGAATATAGTATTGCTGTTGATTGAATTCTAACAATTATAGTGACCAACATAACAAATGCTTACAATAAACAAAAAAATACTTGATATAGTCTGTTAGCAATAAAACGCTATATCCATACATCGACAGTAAATAAAAGGTCCAACATAGGTAAAATTTGTTAAAAGCTTAACATTACTGTATCATCCCTAAGTACATGTGTTTTTCAATTTGGCATTAACATTAAAAGGAAGAAATGACCTTATTTTTATACTAAAAGAAATAAAACAAAATTTATTTACACATTAATTTCATATATGCTGTGACTTATAATTAGTGACTGTGTTGCGTTTTGATTATAGATTCAAACATTCAAAATATGTACCTTAATATGCAAGACAGTTTTATAACCTAGAAAAAATATATTGTTTAAACACTTAGGTGTGCAGTAGCTATATACTAAAAATTTAAAAACAGAGAGTCGAACTACGATCATATGATAGCAGGGATATAGGTACATATAGATAATTTTACAACCTTAAATGATATTACACAATATATATAGATAACTTAAAACATTCAGTTATACCAATACAACAGCAGTTTATCATACACAACGTACAATGGAAGTAGGACCAAAAACAATATCCACAACCATAATGTAAAACAAATACATACAACCAAGTATTTATAAAGTATACATACGAATTACTTTTGGCAAGAATATCCATAACTTAAATCAATGAAACTAATTACTTATATGGGTAGCAATTGATATAGAACAACGAGTACTTTCATAACAAAAAAAGCATACAGAAAACAAAGACAAAATTAAATGTTAATGGACTAGGAAGTAGATTTTACAGGAAGAAGAAGAAAAGCATTTCTGTCCATTTATAAGCACTTTGACTGGCCTTGAGAATCCCTACTAAAGCAGAATAACATATTTTATTGCTAAGATTTAATGACTAATAGGGAACAAATGAGAAAGGAAAAACAGAAATGTACAGTACAGAACACACACAAAAAATAATGCCAGTAAAATAAATGAGAGTTATCTCCCTTTTTCCACAAAATCTTTTATTAAATGAAGGCGGTTACCAGTTGGCAGTCCATGAAAATTCATTATATTATCCATATTCAGGAAATCAAATAAATAGTTTTTACAAGTAAAGACATGAAAACATCAAATGGAGAATAGGTTTTACATCAATTTTTTTGTATTTCTTTAGATCCAAGATTATAGTACGATTATCTTGTTACAGAATTGTTTTTTATTATTATCATTATTATGAACAAAGTATTCATAAATATCATACTTCTTTCACTTGAAAATGAAAAGTTAAATGATCAATTAACAAAACTTATTGAGGTATACATGTTTTTAAGGGTATTCCTTTTGAATTTCATTTACATTTGAACATAATGACTACCACAATATTTTATTAGTTTATCTTATAATTTGTTCCGCATCTTTTTGCCAAAATGTGTTCTCCAAGTACAATAACCGGTACAGTTGGGTAGTATGATGTGTTACACGCGATCACAACCTTACAGTCCAAAAATACCTTATTCAATAATGGCCAATTAAGATAACAAGTTTGGTGTAAAATTAGTCAGGTTTTAGAATAGGAAATGGCACCAAGGGCGTTCTGGTGATTACATTAAGTTAGCTTAATACTTTAACGGAAATTGGTTTTCCTAAAATAAGTCTAAATCTGCTTTATCAACTGTTGTGTGTACTTGTATCATAATAATCCATATTAGGACATCAGTCAATTAGGAAATTACAATATGTATTTGTTTTAATTTTGATAAATAATTAAATATATATTTCATTATGGAACTTTATTTTGGAGTCAAAAATCTTCAGAATCTTAATACTTGAGTGAAAGCTAGAATAAAAGCTTTTTTTTTAATTGGTAAATGAGTGAAGAGTATAGAAAATATTCCTTTTGTACATGTACAGATGGTAGTGCGCAGACTATATTTATGACAACGGTGAACCTAATGAAAACTTACAGCAATACAACTGACATACAGAATTACTTAATGTTGAAGAAATTCTTACTGAAAACTCAGTAAAATTGTAGTGCATACTACACAAGTGTGGCTTTGTCAATGAAAATACAAATTGCATAAATGTAGGAAAATTGATATACTAAATATATATATACAAAACTGAAGAGAAATAATCTCTCCTGTCAAGTTTTGGCAATAAATGACTTAGATTATTCACTAGTAGTTCAGACTAGAATCTTGTATATTAGACAGATTCATGGATTTCAAAGAAAATCCAGTAATCCATATAACTAATAATCAATACCTGATACTGGTTTGTTAGTATCAAGGTTTTTCATAATAAAATGCACATTTTCTACACTTGTGAGTCAATCTCAATTAATTGAAATAATTTTGGGGTTTTTTTTTGTAGAAATTAAAATCATCTTTCCTTCAACAACTTTTCTGTTTCGTAAGTAATTAAGATGTTAATTTCTTACATGACCAGTTTGTGTGTAACAATACAAGCACATCAACATTAGTCACAACTCGTGTAAAGAATAAACATCCAACTCCATCAATGCCTGGCTCACAAGAGAAGAAAACTCTGCATTATGATATATGAAGTTACTGTAAACCAATATAGTTTCGTGCGAGATAAAATTTTGTGTATTTTGCCGATGTTGGAATTCACGAATATTAATTGCTGCCAACTACAGTGTACAAAATATACCAGGTACTTGATTTTTAATATAGATCACAAAATTAGATTGTCACAAAAATGTTGTTAGGCAGAACCTATGAACCTACATAATTTTAATTTAATTCTTATAACAAAATTTTTGCCTAAGTCCCCACAAATATAAGTTGGTTAACAGTAACTTTTAGCTAATTAACAATATTTTGACTAGTACTGTCACTAAAACATTTAAATATCTAATTCAGATCCATGATCAATTGAGATATATAAATATTATCTAATTCAGATCCATGAGTAATTTAGATTTACACATTTGACTGATCTCAAAAGCTGTTGATATTTGGGACAAACAAACATGTTTAATGGTCTGCCCTAATTATATAACGATAACCGATAGAATATCAAATTCACAAAGCTACTTTTGTATATGTGTTAACATATCCGAGAGCTCTATTATCACAAGTACGATTTATTGCGTAGCATCTTGGACTAGATAGCAGTAAAATATTGATACTTTTGTAATACATGATTTATGGCATGAACACCATCCAGAATTACACATTAAATGAGAACATGGAGATACTATGTCAATGTCACTGTACGTAATCAAGGTGAAAATCATTGGAGATAATCCATGTTGCTTGATCTTCCTTTTGAACTAATACATATAAGACCCAAAAAAAATATCTATGTTTCAGGTACCTCTACCTACCCTAGTTTTTACCTCCGACCCTGGCTATTTTATCACACTTTTTCAAAACAAAAAAGAAGTAAATTACAGCAATTAGATATCAAATTACTTTGTAATGTAGCAATAAAGCAACTGAACCCCTCCTCAAATTTTTTTTTTTTTTTTAAATTCCGACCGACCTACCCTATTTTTTTTTTAGTCGTAATATGTAACCTGAAACATGCATATATATCTTTTTTTGGCCTAAATGGTCAGTATAGTGTACCGGTATATATGATTTATGTGCAGAGCAAATCCATAACACTCCTATTTATACATCATAAATATTGATTTTATATGCTGGTTACACACAGGAGCATAACATCTGCTTTCTTTAATATTCTTGTAACTATAATGCGATGATGACAATATCGTCATCCTTCCTTCAAGTTTGCATGGAACTTTCCATAAGGTGTGTTTTTCAGAGGTATGAAGCAATGCCGAATAACACAATCATTCATTCCTGTTTGTATGGAACAGTCCGCACAGGTGTTGTTCAGGGGAATAAAGCAAAGCTGAATATATTTATAGTGTTACAGAGAATAATTGGATCATTTTACAGAGGAACATCAAAGGAGAATTTTGGCTCTGCGTATCCATCTGTGCCGTATTCCCGCTTCTTCTCTTCAGACAATTTTGGTGTCTCAGGCTTCGATTCCCAGAAATGAACAATTTCTTGATCAGAGGGGCAAGATTTACGGAAGGTATCGTTTGCATAAGCATTCTTAAGATAATTCCAAAGTCCGACCATATCTGCAGGGATGTCGAAATTCTTGAAAGCTTTGGCTGCGACACGGATGTGCTGTAGTTTTGGAAGCATGAGACAATCGAGGTGTTTAAGCTCGTTACCACACAGGTAAAGAGAATCCACGCCTTCCAGATAGTCATTAATAGCCTGTAATTCCTTAAGAAGATTTTCTGGCCCGTGACTCACCTGCTTAATGTAAAAGGAAAACTTAGAGAAGATATCTAAGCACACGCTATGGGCAAGCATGTTATCGTATCTCAAACTGGGGTAAGGAAAGTTCTCATCAAGATATTGGACTATCTCATCGTTGTCGGACAAGATCTCATCTCCATGTTTTAACACCGGAAGTCGGTTGGCCAATTTTTTAAACTCTGCTGGCGGACGAGCCATGTTGATGGTGATGACATCGAAAGTGAGCTCTCCTGCTTTGCCCTTCCTGTCCAGGATCATGTAAAATCGCTGACAGTTTATACAGGCCCCTAAACATTCTCCGTCCTTCCCCGCGCGAATATAAAGCTCCACATGGTTAGTGGGCATGCTATTTTGGCTATCTCCGTTCACACTCATGATGTTTGTGTAAAAACACTAACAAGTTGAAATTCGGTTCACAGTTGCACAACACCTGTTGAAAACAGGTGTGTTCATTCAAATATTCCACAACTAAGAAATTTTATATAGAAAGGTTTTCAGTCTCGTATCAGACTTTATAGACACCAATGAGTTTTATATCCAAAATTTACCACAGGGAAGCTAAAACTCCAAGGTTTGAGATAATTGGGCCACAGAACTTCAAAATCCAACTCTTAATCACTTGGATGCTTTCAAATCAGCTGAATCACACAGACGCTTGGATGACTCTACTTGTTAGATCAGCTTGAGCTATGGAGTTTTGGACGAATCTGAAAGAAGAAAGATGGGGTTAGTTTGAGAAAGTGCTTACAGATTGGCTGTTGTGTTTAGTTACTTCATTTCAAACTCAATGCCAGATCTAAATCAGATAATATTAATGGAAAGAAAAAAGGTGAAATTTTATATGGACGAAAAATGAAAATTTTGCTCACAAATAAAAGAATTTCCAGCCAAATTTTAAGAAATTTCCTTTTAACAAAACAATATGACCTGGGGCTGAATATTACTGTCTGATCTATAACATAAAGCAGAGTCATCCATGCAAGCTAGGGTGCACATGTTTTTATGATCATCACAAACAACACTGCCCTGGGCCAATTCATCAGTGCCCACCAATGTTTATATTTCCTTCTCCCACTGTCGTGTGTCAGCCTAGCTGTCACACGTTCCTACACTGCGCAGCAGATGTACAAGCTGATCAACACAAAATATATGCTTCCTGTCACCAAAGAACAAGACCATTAATGTATATCTATGTTGACATGGTGTGTACACAGGAATACTAATTTATGTACTGTATTCCTGATCATAACATCCTTTAATGGACACAACCTCCTTCTATTACTATACATACTAGGAAAAATTAATTAAGAAGCCCAAATAATTATTTACCTTTATATATATATATATACTCCTAGGACAAGACAAAGAAGGAGATATAAGAAGTGTAATAGTGCCATGTCATTGACTGATGTCCAAAGACACTTCAGAGATAATTAATGGGTGGTCTAACTGCTCATCTCAGCTTAAGATTTGACGAGCAGGTCCACTCATTAATTAAAAATGTGTAGTAATATATATATATATGTGGAAAAAGTCAACAAGACAATTTTAAACATGCATTTGTGCAAGTATCTTAAAATGTTACAGTCTTGACTTTATACATTTGTATAAACTGAACTGTCAATGTTTAAAACGAAACTCACTTGTATGTCCCTAATGTAATTACTGCACTTCAAACTGTGCCTTATTTAAATACTATAGAAAAAAATGATTTTTAAATCCAAATAATTTATACATGTATATCAAATACAACCTGACTTCACAACCTGACTTAACAGCAACATTAACCGTCTCTGTATAAAAAGTAAAGACCACCTGGCCAGCTTAGCAAGACCATTTTTCTAGGGTACCAAATAACTAGTTTCAACACATTTCAACCTTTTTTTACTGCATAATGTTTTATAAAGACCACCAAGACCTGAAGTAATATTAGACAGTTTTGACTGAACCATGACACTTGAACAAATGTCCAATATTTAGGTAAATCCTGAAAATAAAATTCAGTTTCATCCCCTTACCTGACTGGTGAAATTTTATCCCCATATAATAATATTCCAGGTATGTATTTTAGTTTTGTCTCAATAAATCATGCGGAAACTCTCACCAAGATCATATAAGCTGTCCATAAATCAACACAAATAAGACTTCTTATACATATACAGTAGAACTCACAGCTTTCTTACATCTACAGCTGAAAGTGAAAGATGTCCATAAAATAATATCTTATCTAAGGTACTGACCTGAATTCCTACCTGTCAAAGGTAAATCTCAGCTAAGATGAGAGAGAATTTTACAGGTAAGATTACGCATAATTAGACGAGGCCTTAGGGGCTCCTGACCTCCGTCACCAAACACTATATAGATAGTAGGATGAGTGATGGCCCATCAGGATACGTACAGGAAGAATCATCAATGGCAACCGTTTATCTGTAGTAGACGAGCGTCACATTCAATTACTTCATTATGTATGTCACATGTGTAATACAATGTACCATGTATGTATCGCCAATTGGTGACAGAAATAATTGATACAAATTTGTTATAGGTATCAATTACTGACCTTTAATGCAGGTTAATATATAGTGTTAATGACCTCAGGTAAAATACATAACCGACATTCTTAAGGCATCTCAAAGCCTAAGGCCAATATTGTAATGTTCAACCTGGATGATACAACCAAATATCTACCAAATCAAAAGTACGCAATTGATAAATATCAGCCCCTACATGACCATGTTTTAATATCTTGAAATAAAGAAATATCACAAAGCCTAAGCCCTAAACCAATACATGTCTTGAGACATTGCTTCACTATTTCAAAGCAGTATTTTTACAATTAAACCAAAAGACTGTTGACAGGACAGGATTCAGTTCGGACACTGTTACATCCCCACCCCTGGTCCCCACCTACTATTCCTTGACACTCTAATTTTAAGGCAGGATCATATAAATAAAAGATTTGCCAAAGCATTCTGTGAATCAAGCCATTAGCACATTACATATATACACATGATGCACCTTACAAATCCCACAATTGATTTTATAAGTAGGGCCCTCTGCTGTGCTGCAGTGAACCCCAGGTTTACTCCCATAACCTTTCTCCGCTGCAGACACCATAGTATATAAACTGCAAGCAGATGTCGTAAAATTCCTGACTATGTATTGAATCTCATTTTGTCTGAATCTAATTCTCACTGATCGATATATTAACCATGCAGTTCTACATAAAAATATGGTTTGTCTTCCGGTGCAAGTGTCTATATACATGTACATTCACACATACAACTAGAGATGTCTGTAGGACAATAATTCCCCTCCACTGTATATGAAATCTAGAAGCACTATAGGGACAGTGCTGGACAGCACAGTATGGAGTTATAACATCAGATACACCACCACAGCCAATCCCTTCAAGACAAACCTTGGACATTTCCACAAATAGTTTACCAAATATATATAATTGCTGCATTATTCTGCGCTGTTATATTACTGTAGAATACAGCCATCCACCCTCAATTCAATACAGTCTGCAAAAACAAGCGCAAGGAAAGCATTCGCTGGAGAATCTTGTATTGCCCAATTACATATATACATCATCAACATTTTACATACCAGTAGCTAGAATTTTCAGACAAACCAGTCCCACCATCAACACCAACTTATCACATCATCACAGCTCAGACATCAACACACTTGTTTACAACATTAAATCTCCAGATCAATGTCTGCCTACCATATACACACGTGTACTTGGCTGTTTGACAGTGGACACACAGCCCCCTTAACAAATGTACAGGGTTAAACACTTTATGGCCCCTCCAGTCTTTTTATACCTGTTACAACGATAAGATAAACTTTTACACACTGCTCCACCTTCTAATGTCCAACCTAAGCCAACATCTCACTCAGTTGCTACAGATAGATACTTAGTTTCTTGAAGTGTAATAACTTAACAGCAGTTTGAATATCCCATGGTTACAACTGGCAATTAAGCCATATGAAGATTCTGAATGGTAACCTTTGATGAAATTAAGGTTAATTTTCATTCACTATTGTATTTCCTGTGAGCAGTGTTTAAGAGGTGTCAGTGCATACTTTTTGGGAGTCTGTAGTATTGAGACATCATTACTGACAGCATCTATGCAGCTGTAGGCTTGTGTGTGTGTGAGAATGTATTTTTGGGAGTCTGTAGTATTGAGACATTATTACTGACAGCATCTATGCAACTGCAGGCATATGTGTGTGAGAATGTATTTTTGGGAGTCTGTAGTATTGAGACATCATTACTGACAGCATCTATGCAGATGTAGGCTTGTTTGTGTGTGAGAATGTATTTTTGGGAGTCTGTAGTATGTTTGTATTCCTTGTTATGATGAGGAAGTCAACAGCCCTTTTTAGTTACCAATGGATTACTGAAACATGTCATGATATCTTCTAGGTCATCAGGACACCCAGCCTGGCTTTAGCAAGGTGGGCAGTGAAATAATTCAGTAACAGATATCCATGTACATGCTCTCATTATCAAGTTATAGCAATATATATCTCTCGTTTCATATACATACCAGGGCTTCACAACTTGTTACTAATGGCATTCACATAAAACATTGATCACAGGATTCAACATGTCTCTTGAACTTAAAATGACATTTTCCTCTAATGATTACCATGTCTATGACCTATTTTGTTTTATCTTTTGACCTACATCTGATGATAACCATGTCTATGACCTATTTTGTTTTATCTTTTGACATACATCTGATGATTACCATGTCTCTAATCTAATTTGTTTTATCTTTTGACCTACAAATGATGAATACCATGTTTCTGACCTATTTTGTTCTATCTTTTGACCTACATCTGATGATAACCATGTCTCTAACCTATTTTGTTTTATCTTTTGACCTACATATGATAATTACCATGTCTCTGACCTATTTTTAGCTTTATCTTTTGACCCACATATGATGATTACCATGTCTCTAACCTATTTTGTTTTATCTTTTGACCTACATCTGATGATAACCATGTCTCTAACCTATTTTGTTTTATCTTTTGACCTACATCTGATGATTACCTATCTCTGACCTATTTTGTTTTATCTTTTGACCTACATATGATGATTACCATGTCTCTTACCTATTTTTTTTTTATCTTTTGACCTACATCTGATGATTACCATGTCTCTGACCTATTTTCTTTTATCTTTTGACCTACATATGATGATTACCATGTCTCTGACCTATTTTTAGTTTTATCTTTTGACCTACATATGACGATTACCACGTCTCTGACCTATTTTATTTTATCTTTTGACCTACATCTTATGAATACCATGTCTCTGACCTATTTTGTGTTATCTTTTGACCTCCATCTGATGATTACTATGTCTGACTTACATTTTTCTTTTGACCTACATCTGATAATTATCATATCTCTGACCTATTTTATTTTATCTTTTGACCTACATCTGATCAGCACTGTACAATGTATGTCTGGTTTTTCTGACCCATGGAGTCATAAGTCTTAGAAACATTAAAACCATGATAAATTTGGTATTATGATGTTGATGAAAAGACTATCATATACATATAAAATTAAATAACATATGAGTATACATGCATGAAAGTTGGAAGAATTTTGGCAAAATGTATGCATCATTTCATATGGAGGTTGTTGATCAGTTTTTTATTTGTCTCAAATTTCAGTATACTTCCATATAGCTTTTTATAATCTACCATTAAAAACACATCAAACTAAGCAATGATGGAATATGATAATTGCTATCAGATATAACTGATAATAGAACCCTGTGAGTATAAAACCATGATCAAATCTACTCTGCCCTGTGTTGGACTTGGGCCAGAGAGTCAACAAAAAGCTGGAGGCAATACACTACACCTTACCTCAGTCTACTGATTACCTGTAGGTTTCCGTGGTGACTTCACACTGTTACATCCTACCTCTCCTATTTTAAACATCACACCTGTTTTCACCCCTGGCAGAATCTCCAAAAATACACACTTTATTGGTAGGATTATTTTTATACTTTCCCTGACTTATTATTTTTTAGAAGTGAACACAAGTCCAATGGAATTATTATAAAGATACCTTTATAACAACTTTGTTCTACAATTCCAAAACTTTCCCTATATCAAGATTTGTTTTCTATATCGATGTCCACGCAAACCAAAGTGGTCCTCACCTTATATAATTAACAGTTCTTCTATACCTGACATTTTGTGTTCAAGGATGCAAGGACAGGAGACCCATGGGTCGTCACACTACGCTTAACTTATCACCCATCCACGTGACAGCTCAATCTCAGAGCACGTACTGCTTTCATCAAGTGACATCTGATTGGCCACGACCGATTTTCCTGCCGATTTTTCAGCCAATAAGATTGGAGGTGACATGCCCTTCACAGAAGCTGTACATCAACAACATTGATATCCATAAATATTCTACCTCCAAACTGAAAAGTTCTCATTTTAAAAGAGTTGTGTTGATTGCCAGGTTTCTATTTATAGAGTGACGTCATTAAAGCGGTGCTCTGGGAACGAGCTGTCCCATGGGTGATAAGTGTAGTGCAATCACCCATGGGTCTCCGTCGATGAGATAGAACCAGTCAAGTTGAAAATGCCATTGGCTCTGTTGAATGACTGCAGTATGACATTTCATGGTGATAGGACTATAATGGATGAACTCATGATTCACCCCTAAAGACACATCTGAACTCTTCTATCTGAAAGACTGGATCAGTCTATTAAGAATATTCAGGGGAAATAGTTAAGCAGTACCAGACATTTTCAAGAATGACCTCAGATTTCAAGAGATACATTATATCACCATGGTTTCATGCTTTCCAATTGCCATGGTATTTTACAAACACCAGCATTGTTTATCAACATCAGAGAAGAGTGTATACACATACCTGTCAATGTTTACAGGTAAATGTATTTATATCGGAGACAATCCAGATCACAATTTGTACACACCATCATACGTGCCACATAAACAAATGATCTAATTGTATTGATTATTATCTGCACATTAAAGGTAATTTCACAGATCTTTACTTCTCTCTGTCTTAATAAAAATGTCTACCCATGTGGCAACTACACCAAGCTATATTAGTGTTTAATAGGTTACAGCACAACACATACAAATTAACACCCAATTTTAAGTGAGAACCTGATCTGATTTAAAAATCTGAGTCATCAGTCATTTTCATGCAGATATGATCATTTTGAAGGATTGAGGCCTGGTCACATTCAGTTGTTAGAGTGTCTATGAGGCCTGGTCACATTCAGTTGTCAGAGTGGCGGTGACATATCTGATACACAAATGATGAAGTGTGTAGATACTAGAGAATGTTCCCACCTCTGGGTGTTAGGATTCCAACACACCCCAATAGTATGACATATACAACATTGTAGGTGTTTATGTAAACCGGACAAAAATGTAGGTCAGGGGCGAATGTCAAAAACATCTACAACCCTGCCCCTACACGATATTCTCCTTAAAACTGCTCCTCTTTCTCTCTACGATAAGCGCCCATCCCCCTTTTAGAGGCCTCAATTTCAATTGTCCAGGCATAAATAAAGACCAAAACTACACTGAACAGTATAGATTTGCAATAATTTTGTCTTATTGGCACCTTTTCATTTTTCCCCCCCAATTTTTTAAGCGACCTGGGCGCTTATTGGGTTGAAGACGGTAATATATAGATGCATGCAAATTTACATTTGTTCTTTCTCCATCCAAGAAGATTTTACTTAATGACTACATTTGTTTATCCTCACCAATTCAGCATGACCTGGTATTATAAATGGAGATTTCTCCATAATCATTAAATCAACCAAAGAGTCAGAATCCTCAAAGCCATGAAACTTGACCTTACTATACACGTACCAACACTGTACGGTTTGTTGAGATAAAACATAACCTTAAAAAAGAAGCTTTAATCTCCGAACATCTATAATCTAATATGCAACAGTTGTTAAAGCAAGGTTATAATCTTTTAACCTCTACTTTAATACGGGCGACTTAAATGTGTTCATCTATATCAAAAGAAATAAATTCTTTGAAAAACGAGGCAGAAATCAGTTTTCTGTAAAGTTTCATTCTAGTTTACACAAAAAATCTCTCTACATTGTCTGGCCTTGTGCCTGTGATATTCCAACCTCTACCATGTACACATTCAATATACACTCTTTGGTCATAAAAAAACATTTTAGTGCCTTAACACTTAAAGCTTTCAAAAAAAAAAAATGGGTACCGTATTCAACCCCATAAGCGCCCATGTCCCTATAAGCGTCCCTCCCCCTTTTTCCTCCCTCTTTTTGAGGCCTCAATTTCAATTGCCCATGCATAAATAAGGACCAAAATTACATAAAACGGTATAGATTTGCAATAATTTTGACTTATTAGCACCTTTTCATTTTCATCAATTTTTTAAGCGCCCTGGGCGATTATTGGGTCGAATACGGTAAATCAATAGTTTCCACCTATATGGCATCAGATGCAAACACTGCCTAAACAAGTTTTTTCTTTGAATAAGTCTTATATATGAAATCCATTCCAAGAACAAGATGACTAGGTTCACTAAAACTTTATTATTTCTAAAAGTCACCACTATAACTAATATGCCTTAAAACTATCAACTTTATGTACATTGATCTGTAAATTAAAATTTACAAGCCCCCTATCTATGGAGACCGACAACAGGTTGATTTATAACAAGTCTATAGACATCTGTATTCTTATGTAATGTAATGTTGGTATTAATTGTACAGCTCAATGTAGCATACAAAGGAATTACTCATTACTTTTAACGAAGGTAATCGACCTTATCAGCATTCAAATCATCACACTCTATTCCTTCAAATTAATACAGATCAATTAATGTATATGTAATGGTTCATTAACCGATCATATTTAATTAATGAGACACGTTAAGTGATTCAGAAGCTTAAGAATGTCCATATGGAATAGATTATATACCTCAGCTGTATAAGATGATAACAATGAGCATGTACTGCGTTAATGATTACAAACAGCTAGCATGTGTATTACAAGTAACAAGTACTTGTAAACAACCTCACCAAGAAACGACACTGACTTATCCTCAACACATATATAAACACTGTACCTGTAAGGTAGGACTTCTCTACACATTATGTTTCCTAAAAACAATCCAAGTCAACTTGATGTTCAGACGCAGTAGCAGGACTCAGTCCTTGGTACAAAGTCATGTCTGAGATAATGATGCAGGCTTTGGGATTTGGTGTCCTGTACAGTCACCGTCTGAGATAGTGACGCAGGTTTTCTGAGTTAGAGAGCTGTGGTGTACACCGTCCCCTGTACAGAGTCACCGTCTGAGACAGTGACGCAGGTTTTCTGAGTTAAGAGAGCTGTGGTGTACACCGTCCCCTGTACAGAGTCACCGTCTGAGACAGTGACGCAGGTTTTCTGAGTTAAGAGAGCTGTGGTGTACACCGTCCCCTGTACAGAGTCACCGTCTGAGACAGTGATGCAGGTTTTCTGAGTTAGAGAGCTGTGGTGTACAGTCCCCTGTACAGAGTCACCGTCTGAGACAGTGACGCAGGTTTTCTGAGTTAGAGAGCTGTGGTGTACAGTCCCCTGTACAGAGTCACTGTCTGAGACAGTGATGCAGGTTTTCTGCGTTAGAGAGCTGTGGTGTACACCGTCCCCTGTACAAAGTCACCGTCTGAGACAGTGCCGCAGGTTTTCTGAGTTAGAGAGCTGTGATGTACACAAATCACTGAGTAGGATTGAAGTGTGCTGACTATAGAATCAACCCCACACATTTAGAAACAGGAAATAGTTGTCTGATGCTAGGCCATAGGGAACATACTTTACCTTCATCAACAAGGAAATGTTACACAACAAAGCTTTTCAAACTTTAACAATCCAAGATAACAGCCGGTCGGCCACCTTATTGACCAATCAGTCCTAAAATGTGATATGCATAACTAGGGCGCTTAAGAGGATCTTGGCGCCCACCAAAGAATGATCTACCTCTGACAATGGAAAGAGGGATCTTCTCTGATTTTCAAACTTTTACAACATATTACTACATATGAAATTTGAGAAAGATCCTTTCAGTACTTCCTGAGACAAACTTCCTGAGATGTATAACAGTAACAAACTTCAATTATTAAAATCCATGATGGCAACCTGTCGGTCATCTTGTTGGACGATCGGTTTGAAAATGCAATACAAATAAGGTCCTAGGGGAACCTACAAACGAAATTGGAGACAGATAGCTTCAGTATTTTCTGAGGAATAGCAGTAACAAACTTCAATTATCCAAATTCAAGATGGTGCCCTGTCGGCCATCTTGTTTACCGATCGGTCCCAAAATCGAAATGTAATCAAAATAGTAGGTAGGATGTATATGCATGATGTTGAAATCCATATTTTAAAAACTATTCTATGGTACTTCGTTCATTGACGGAGCAACAACTCTCCTCAGTAAAGTGTGCCCTACAGTGAGTTTTACAATCCAGCTGTTACACTCGAAAACTACAACTGTTTCCAAAGGAAATCAAAAGCCAGCAGATTACACTTAATCACTAATCTCTTAGAAGAATTTAAGCCATATTTCACATACAACCCTTGTGGGATTATTGATACTTTTCTCATGGCACAGAACAGTGAAGTGGTTCCCCAAGTGTGAAAAGGATAACCTGTTCCAGTTTCCTGATCATTGCATGTGCAAAGTTAACTATTTGACTACCAGATAAACATTGTAAATTACTGTATGGTACTGATACTAAACATAAATTAAAAATATATACTATTATATAATAATAATAATTAAAATCTGTACATAAGTCGCACCCATGTAAAATAATGTTGTCACCCAATAATGATATAGGATTGAATGCTCCACTAAAATTGTCATATCTCAGAAATGTCCAAAATGACAGAAGGGTTGTGTCAAGGACTCCAGTAGAAACAACGATCATTAAGGCTTATATTAATATACAATACTGGCCTAGGTAATATTACTGAAGCGATATATACTTGTTGTAAGTTGTAACTGCCTGGATGACAAACTTTGGTAACACCATGCTATATCCTCCAACACCTTGTATGTTTACATTTAACAAAACATGTAAAACAATCATTTTACATTAACTGTCAACGTTTCTAAACTTTTGATATTTTACATGTGATGATGGATTTATTTGGCAGTAAATATCATACTAAATAAACAGAAGTGACACTCACCATAAGCCAGCTCAGTCCACTGATATCCAACACACACAACTATATCATATACATTGGACTCAAACCACGCCCAAATAGTTGAGTGCTCACCTTCGAATTTCGGCAGTCACCTGTGATTCCTGGGTTGCGGGGAGGGGTGGAGGAATTGTCAATATAGATCTGGGGTTGTGGACAATCTTATCAGGTTGTATAGAGCCAAGATATGACTGGGTCAGTCCTTACACAGGGTGACGGTCATAGGAGGGGTTGTGTCCAGAAATTCTACCTTCTATCTACTGTAAACATCATCTGGTACATATACCACATACCATAAATATCACATTTACAAATACTGGTCAGGTTGACCGTTAAGAGAGAACTCTACAAACTCTTCAGTGATTTTTTTTAGGTACAAAGAAAGGCCTTATCCCTTCCCCTTGAGAATTTTGCTGTATTTTCCCTAATTTATGAAAATATTTTCCCAAATAAAGAAAAACTTTCTTAAATATACATGTTTCAAGAAAGATTTCACTGTAGCGTTTCCTGATTAAAAAGGCACAGGCCCCTGAAATCACTGAGTAAGAAAATCACTGCTCTTAGTGAGATCATAGTACGTATATACGGGCTGTCAAATACATATACTCCACACTCCTCGCTAAATGCTCAAAAATAGTATATACCAGTATGTAACCTCTCTGGAATGCACATGCAATCAAACAACTAAACTTTTGTCCATGATATATGTAGTTCAGCAAAGACCAGCCCATTTCTCCCAACACCTAACCTTGTCAAGAAATATACCATAGGCATAGTCTAAAAATAGAAATATCGCTCAGATATAAATGCCCTGGTGTGTCCAAAATATAAAACATAAAAATAGGATGTGAGAAAACAATGTGAGATAAGATTGGACGGACATTGATAAGATCAATGAGTCAATGACGGGGATTCAATCACAGATTTGTACTCAACATACAGCAAGCGAAGTGGGATGACTGGATAGTCCATGTGCTGTTGGCAGTATGTTCCAGTTAGATAGCACTATAAAATGGGTGAAAGTTCAAAGGTTACATATTACAACAAACACAAATATACCACAGCCTCCAAAAGTACAAGTAAACACCATATGTACTGTTTTAAAAGCAATATATTTAACCAAACCAAAGAACAGATCCTAGAACACTTCAGAATGGCTGCAACTAATGTATTAGACACAGACTCTATTAGTCAGTGTTTATATTTGCTGAGTATTAAACCAAGGCCTTGTGGCAGCTAGAGGGCATGCAGTACTGCCTAGCATGGCTTTCCAACTTGTGACCCAGAAGAGAAGAGGAATAGCTATAGGAAACTGCTAGAACCTTTCTGGCACTATAGAGAACTAACAGCATGAAACCTACTCTTCCCCTAATGAATTGTACATAGTCTGGAGCTACACATTACTACAATAATCAATCTATTAAGCAACAGGAAGATGTACAGCAGACATGGTCTGTGTGTGGTTAAACATTGGATGTTCCACAAGCGGTATCCACACAGAACTATCCTGTCCTTATTGGGTCAGTTTTAATTACTACATACCATATCAATGACAGCAGAATCCTGAGCCAGCTAGGCTACCTAGCCAGGAATGCTGTGAAAGTATGTGACTGATAACTTTAATATCAACATCAACTTATCAGAAACTCTATAATTTAGTCAAGATCATGCTCATGAGGAAACCGGTTATCTCAAGTCACCAGATAATAATGCCCTTATACATTTTACATCCCTATTCAAACTGACCCTATAACTATCTTTAAATATTCCACAATACCATATATGGACATGATACGAGGAGCAACATGATTGAAGATTGAAACTGGTTTTCTTCATATCTATTTCCACTAGTACTTATTCAAGCAGGGCTCGAATTTTACAATTTTTCTCACTTGCTGAAAATAGCAAGTATACCCTAAATTTGTACTTTCTAAAATATCTTTTAACTTATAATTAAATATCTGTATTCAAATTACAGTTTTGTAATAAACAAAATTCTTTATTTTTGCATGATAAATGATGTGAGGTGTATAGGTATACATCAACAATATTATACTAAGAACTGTGTCACAAATTTTCCATTAAAACAATTTTTCACAATCATTGTCATTTTAACAGTTGTCCATGATAAAAACGACTTGCTAATAAACAAGTGCACATTTTTTCACTTGCTATCGGTATACATAGTATACAGTATCTATACTTGCAAAAAACAAGTAAAACAGCCCAAAAGTCTAGCCCTGTTTAAGAGTATTCTTCCTCACTTAAAATGTGTAATATTACTTGACTAAGCAGGTGCCTGCATTAGCAATCAGACTTATTATTTCATCTGCATGCTAAACTATTTTTCGAATTATGATTTATACACTTCAGTTACAAGGTAGTAGTTTTGAATTTGTGATACAGTAATTTTGTGTGCTCAATAAAGCTGTTAAAACCAACGATATTCAGTGTCTTCATATCTCTTCCTTTCTTGATTTAAAAATTTCTGATTTTACCAGAAATTACAAAACAAAGCAATATTAATAAAACAAATGATAGCCGTCAGGAATATCTTGGAAGTATGTTTGCAATGATCAATAATAAAAGCTAAAATTGATGATTTAGTCGACCAACTGAATCAGACTGATATCCTACACCAACACAGAGCCCTTCATCACACTAACTTCACAGTGTCTAAGATTGCTGAAAATAAATCAAGAAAATTGGGTTCCAATTTCAAAAATTCTACAACTTCTAAGCCTATTTCATCATCCTTTTCCTAAAATAATTTTCCTGCACAACAACATTCGGATCCCATTTCCCAAAGTAATTTTCCTACGAGTCTAGTCATCATTCGAAATCTCATTTTCCAAGTATTCTTCAATGTGAACTTTGCATGTCTAATTCTATTGACTTGTTAAATTAATCAATTTGATGGCAGATGCTGAATAAGCAGACTTGAGGTCACAAAAGAGGGGTCATAGAGATTCTTTTGTTAAATTCAATGAGAAGATTGATGGTAATTAATGAATTAAAAAGTTTGACATTAATAAATATGGACATTTTCACTTTTTCTGAAAGTCCATTGCAATTACATAAGGGGACCCCATTTTATCCGAGAATGGCCCCATTTCAGGTACACCCAATGCAAACCTCGATTTTCTTTATGGTTTTGATCAACTCGCACCCTTGCACTCAGTAATATACACATCTGTGTATATGACCACCCCAGTTCGTTTACACAAACTCTGGGATCTCAGGTACCAGTCTTAACATGTAAAGTTGGTACATGTGTACATATTGTATATCATCCAATGCGTTAAAAACAGATTTATTATCCCAAACTGTTCACCTCTGGAAAGCATTATGATAAGAACACCTACAGACATTAACAGGATCTAGACACATATCAAGAAACTCCCACACTTCAATATATTTTATACCTGGTTCTCCAAACCATTTCTCAATGAGTTGACTTTTTCACATTGGCTACAGAACTATTTATCCTATCAGTTGAATACTGACAGATTGGCTGTTGCCTGTCATTTACTGTATTACATGTATATGCATTAACAAAACTTAAATAAGTACCTTAATATTGATTCATACCAATTATAAGCTACTGAAAAAAAACAATATGCCAAAAACTGCTGTTCAATACTGAAATTAAACTACCTGGTACTATAATTTCTCAATCCATAGATTTTTGCACAAATTTGTGTTACATAGTAATTATATAAGAAGGCTCTAACATGAATTCATGCAGGGATCAATCTAGGTTTTGGGGGAAACTACCCTTTTTATAAAATAGGAGAATTTGAATCTTATTTATGTCCAAAATTATATTCATTTTGACGAAAATGTACTGTTAAACAACTAATTTTTTAGATTTAGTAAAGCAAAATTTTAAACTCAATAATGAAAAATTTGAGTTTATCATAAAATATGCAGTAGCTATATGATAAATATGAAGAAATTTGCAAACAAAAGTATTAAAAAAAATAATGAAAAATAAGTCACAGGGGAAAATTGTGTTTCAAAAACGGTCTTTTTTTTTAGCTTCAAATTAGGAATTTTTAAATCTTCAGGGGAATTTTAGGCCTGAGGGGAATTCATTCCTTGAGGGGAAATTTACCCATAAACAGTAATAAATCAGAGCTAGATTGATCCCTGTGACATGCATATAGAAACATTTGATGGTGCACTTTGGTCTTTCCATATGTACAATTCTATTAATCCCTGTGTTGACAAAGGAAATTAGACAGTTTTCCCAATCAGTTGAATCTCTGTTGTCCCTTGGGTTTTTTTTAAACATTTTATGGTATTTTACATAATTGTCATATTTCTTTCAAAACAATGACAAAGTGTCCTTTTAATCTTACACAGATCTTCTAATTGTAAATGTTTAATCCATAAATTAATGGTGGGTGTTATGTTATTACCAACCACTTAGGCATCCAGTAGATTGACATATAACGAGACAAATCACTGTGAAATTATCGGCCATTTATTGTTTTGTAATTACCCATCCTTAATGAGTCCTCTTCTTCATGCATGTCTTTATTGTTGGTTCAGAAGATCCCTTTGATAAACAGGTAAATGGGTACTAGATGGAAAACAATTAATTGGCAGCATGCTGAAACTTAATTTGACACTTGTGCATACATTGTATGTTTCAAATTGTTTTGCAGTCAAAAGTTAATCTCTGACAGCTAGATTGAAGCACTAAATGTGACATGTACAGTAAATGTTCAATATATAAATTCATTCGAATCTGCAGGTCTTGCAAAGGGTGATTATTTATTGCAGTTTTGATTCACACCATTGAACTGCAGCCACCACTAAAATAGAATCTAACATGGCACTGACTGTCAAGTACATATGATTATCTAAACTCATGATCAAGTGAAAGATATTGGCTACTCCCTCGTCAGCAAAAAGCTTAAGATAGTCCTATATATGTGTACAAATGGACAGTGCAGGCCGGTAAGTCTGATGCGCACCTATGACTTTCGTTGCTATTTCTGTCATTTTATTTTTCGCACATTTCATGCGCAGACTTTCCAGACTTGATTGTATATATCTACTTGTCAGACCTTTATATGATTATTTGCTTCCCATTTCCACTAGAATTATTTCTATTCCACCATCACTAGGGCTGGATCAATATATTGATATACCGATATGCATCGGTTTTCAGCAGTGTATCGAATATCGATACGCAAACTTGCTGTATATCGCTGTATCGTTTTAACAACTCGCCCTACTGTTTTCGTTATAGAAATAGGAAATTCCAAACAAAATTTAATCTAAAACATCATTCAAGTAAGAGAATCTAAATCAATAGGAAGTGTTTAAGACATCTGTCTCACCTAAATGGAATAGAAATGCCTTTTCATAACTAAGAATATGAATTGACAGAAACTAATTAACACGGATGATAAACCGAATCAAACGTTCGGTAGATTTTTTTCTGGTTATAGAATATTTTATCAAAATTGTCTTTTATTGTCAGTTTTCAAAACACAATGGTCAACTGAATTTGAAAAAGGTTCATTGTATCGTCAATACGTATCGTGTATTGTTTCAGTGTATTGTCAATACGTATCGTTTTAGACCTTCCAATACCCAGCCCTAACCATTACAGACTATTATTTATCTTCAAAAAAAAAACATTATCAAAGATGTAGGTCATAAACCGCAACTTATGCCGCATGTAGACATATGTACTAACAATTCACATAATAGTTTTGGAGCATATGTGATCTACATATCTACTTTTTAGATCAGATGTCACTTTCTGCCATTCTTCCACTATCACCTCATTGTAACATTAGGTAGATGTACCTCTGCATCTTAGACTTAAAACTGAGATTGTAATAGAATTTACGTTGCCATTCCATACTTTTTATGTCTGAATAATTTTTTTACTTTATTAAAATATGCTGAAATTACAAATAAGCAAGAACATGTGTCACGCTAGATCATTCGCAACCACTGTCATGTTTTTCAAACTTCTTTTGAAATATATTAACGGTTATTCAGTTGTTTTTTGGGGTTTTTTTTTGTACCCAGTGATGACAGCATGTATAAGGTTGCTGTTCTTCTTATTATTAAACAGATGGAAAAAAAGGTAAACGTTCTTGATATATTGTAAAAATTACAGTTATATAATATGATTGTACCAATCTATTAATAAATTTCAGCAGACTTAAAAAGTGTTAGTATCCAGTCTAGTTATAGTTGTCTCCCCTTATCCATCACCATTTTTCCTACGGAGCATTTACAATAAAAAGGCGGATTTTAATTCAACAGTCGGGTTATGAGCCCTAGGTTATATAACAATAAATGATATGTCTTGCAGAAATGATGGATCAGTGTGAAATGACAATGAAATCCTGAAACGAAAGATGACACCGGTTTATGATTCACACAATGACCCGATAACTCTGTGTATTGTCAGGATAATCTCGATTTGTCCGATATTTCATCAGATTCGCCACAACACCATACGACACAGAAATGCCAGAATGTACTTTCTATCTACTCGCACACGAAATATCAATAATTACTTTTCTTACATGGATAAACACGACAAAATCATACAAAGACTTACCGAGTTCCATATTCATCGTGTCTGTTCTCTGGAAGTGAGATAAATGTAACAGCTCTGTTGATTGGATAATATACATTTCATGCAACCAATCAAATTCAAGTTGACATTAAACGCGGTAGCAGGTGCCCGCATCATCAACCAGATTTTAATTTCATCTAAAATGTTCAAATAAAAATTTGCTTTTTTAAAATGTAATAAACATGCATTTTTTAGCTAGTGAATTGACTTATTGTGTCCGCACAAATTGTAACATGTGTACGAGCACATCAAATGGATATTTACAAAAACATGATACATGTAGATCTAATAAAAAAATAATCGTAATTTACGTTTTAAATTCTATTACGACACTGAGATAATTTACTGTAGTTTTGTGTCTGCTTACTGTTTCTGGTAATGCTTATAGATGCATATACATCAATAATAAGTTTTAGCTCGCATCTACTTATAGGCTAATGAGCAATAGGGAAGTAGCGATTATCTCCCTTGCATGAGCTTTTGCGCCTTTATCGCTGAAGATTTTTTCCTTTTTAAATGATATTTCACCCTGGCATCATTGTTGTGAAATACTTTAGATAAGACAAGTGTGGATATTTTAGGTGAGTTTGTCAGTGTAATGGGACACAATAGGTATATATATACACGTATAAATATATTTCTATGAATTAAACATTGTACCCGGTTTATACCTACCGTATTTTCCCTAATGAGGGCGCCGAGCGCAGGTAAATGACCAAGGGGGGCGCCGTTATTTGAGACCATTTTTAGATGGGTTTTTTTCTTAAACAGACTATAGTCGTCTTGCTTTTAGTTTCGTATTTTTCTGAAACTTACTATAACTAACTTACGTTTTTAGGAACCTTCATCATAGATATACAGTAATTATTCATAAAACCTGTATAGACATCGCTAAAATGTTGTTGCCAGTTAGTCCTCAATCATCCATACACGTGTGTGGGGCATTGAAGTGACACGTTTTATTTTGAACATGGCGTTCTCGCTGTTTCTATGTGTAAACACTTAGCAAAGATGTCCTAAGTTGTCCAATGTAATAAATTTAGTGCTTATACGAACTGATCGGATATCTGTTAAGCATCAGATTGATGTGAAACAGTATTTTTTTAGCGTCTGGAAAGACAAATCGTCACAATCTGGCACAAAAATTGTATGAAATTAGTTGATTTTTTTAGCAAAAAACGTGGGGCGCCCCTATTAGAGGAGGCGCACTTAATAGGGAAAATACGGTTTTCTGCATACGTACTCGCTTATAAATTACTGGTCCATTTATTTATTGATCCGAGGTCGAGTGTTTGTGAGTTTTACGTCATCTTTCGAAGAAACGACGTCATTTTCGTTCAAAACGTTAATAATTGTATTGATACCAATTTTGAGGACGTGATATACCCTGGTAATTGCCCTTTGGGGATTTTCAATATGTATATTCGATTTCCAATCTTTTCATCTACGCGATTATTCTTGTTGTTACATATATCACGCATTATCACTTTTAGGCACTATTTGCTATATGGCTAGCTGTTTCAATAAAAATTCCGTAGGTGGAAGTCATTCAAAAACCAAGAAATTATACTACCTTTTCGAAACGTATTTTAGTTTTTAAAATGAAAATGTAAAACGAGATCGATAATTTTGTTGAGTCGCAAAAGTTATAAACTTATCGTTAATACTACACATATCATCACCTTCTGAACAATTTGATTGAAATAAGTAAAATGTTATTCTTTTCATACCACGGATTGTCTTATGTTTACCGCCGTCGTCCTAACTGCGTCAGATGGCAAAACAGCGAAAATGACTCTCCACTGTTATCATATATTATGCAGAAAATCTTGTATATGTTTGGTATTGTAACCTGTTCTTAGACCATCGTAGTCCACTAAACCTGCCTATATCATTAGGCTTTTGTAATTTTTTATTGCCTTATATATAGTCTATATATTAAATAGAAAAAAACTGATAATGTAGGCAGGTTTAGCGGACTAACGTCATCGGTAAATATTTTTCGATGTTAATAATGTTTTAAGAAACCCTAATGTTTTGCTTCGGAAAGGTAATGGGCCTTTAAATTAGATTTAACATTTTCATTATCTTAGAGACACAGCCGGTCGAGTTTTACATATTTCGAACAGTCGTCGTGTCATTTACATGTACATGTAGGCGCCAGTTCAAAGTCTACTCAGAGCAGTAACTCCAGGTTCTGCACGTAGTTGACTCGGGCTGATAATAAGAAATTTAATGTAGGTCCGTGCCTAAAACAGGCAAAAAGCATTAAAAAAAAAATCAAAAACATATCGAAAGTAGATTTTTATTAATAGACCGAAGAGCAACAAATAAAAGGAATACACGTTCTCTTTAGCATGTAAACACATGTGTACACTGATCCCTGTGGTACCGAATATAATCTCGTCAACTATCTAATTCATTAGGGTATAAGTACGTAGACCATACCAATGTTACAGAATATTAAAACGTAAATACTGTTAACAGTATACAACCTAGAAGTAATCTGCAAGCAATATACGTTCCAAAGAACATTACGTCTGAAGGGTCTCAAGGTCCATGGGATAACAATGCTGATTTATGTACATTTTTAGAAATAAAAAGAGAATGAATTATCCTCAATAGGTTTCTACCAGAAACATTCACACAATTATACATACATGCTGATGTATATGTTTCTGGTTTCTACCGAGCTTTTTATTAATATTTGCGTCGATGGCCATACTGGTTCATTGGCCACACAGGACAAGCAAGAGGGTATTAAACACGTAAAATGTATATAATTACACTTTCTGTGTGATCGGTATTTGTTCTTATTTAATCTTCAGTTTTACATATAAACCTTTTTATACTACTTTTGTCAATAAGGAAACACACACGTATATATTATCTATATATGTATAATAGCACCAAATAGCTTCAACAGCGCTAAAGCATTGGAAAGTCACATTAAACAATTAAATCAGGATTTATATGAACATAGCCAGCCATTCTTCAGGATGGTTTATAGAGAATATTTCTTATTATTCAAATAAAAATAATGATTTCGATATCAAAGTACTATACTACTTATAGCAAACTATGAATATGATATATTTGTGGAACTCATGTTGGGCTGAGTTTTACCTAAGAAATTGTAGGTGAACAGAATCCGAATATAGGTTTCCTAGCACAAGCCATCGCTCAAAAGGATGTTAGATAGACATGGATTAGTCATGAAAGATTTGTCGAATTACAATGCATGATTTCGTCAAAACATTTCACATAAATATTTTATAATACACCAATCAAGAATGTCAAATCAATTTGTAAAATACATTAAACGTTATTTGTAAACTGAACTTATATTTACACGAAATGTGTGAAAACATATGATAATCAATATAGAAATAAAACAAAAATAAATCCAGATACTCTACCGCTGACAAATGGTATTTTTTCACTATCAAAAACAGGAGCAGACGATTTAGTATTTTTCTTCGGTTACAAAAGTTACGTACTTTGCATCATTACCACCATTGAAAAGTTTGAACTTCTAATTTTACTTCAAGTTAAAATTACAAAAATAATTAATTGCATCCCGAAAAAATCAGTGTCACTATATTCTAAATGGAATGCAGTACTGATTGCGCATGTATGCAGCAAAGGCGAACTAAATTCTTTATAGTATTTTTTGTGTGTGTTAATGAGATATATATATACACGATTAAACACCAATTATTGTTCAAATTATGAATATCATGTATGCTCTGTCGGCGGTGGAGCATCTTTAAACTTGACAATAACTACAGACTCCATACACATACAGTCCTGTCTCTCTTACACGTATTACAAAAATACAATGGCTTTGGCATTGCTTCTATGCTGTTAAAAGTCACGGATTTCATTGAAATACCAGTACATATAACATGGAAATACGAAGATCTCCCTACATTCTATCGTTATCACATAGCTAGGTGCTGAGCGTTTACTAGGGCCGAATAAACCCCTTTCTGGGCTATAAGTTGTTGGTGTGTGCCCTTCTCTACCACCTGTCCGGAGTCCATCACGTAAATGATGTCAGCATTTTGTATGGTAGACAGTCTATGCGCAATCACAATGCACGTACGTCCCTCCTGAACGTTATCTAAAGCGGCCTGCACGAGCTGGAAATTACAGAAGAAATATTAATGGCCAATCATTATAAGTGCATTATTCATTTTTAAATTTTAAATAGTACCACTTTGACATTTAATGTCGATCAATTTCGTTTATCGACATATCACTTCGTTTCGTTAAAATAACTACTTTCTATCAGGTGACCATTTGTATCATAGATAGTTCCATGAATTTTGTGATCTTCAGTCCCTGCAGGACAAAGTATGTATAATACGTGTAATTAGTAATAGTTCTAACAATCATAGGGGCAGACAATAAAACAAACATTTTTTGCATATAGCCAATAGTGTGACATTCGCGAGGATGGTTTTGCTGTTTCTAGACCTTGTCTAAATTTTCCCTGAAATAAACTTTGATATCTTGACTATTTTTATGGTATGACTCTGTCTAAAATAACACTACATCTTTCACCAATATAACTGAAAATTCGAGAGACATTCATTTTACAGAGAGCAATACCTTTTCACTTTCGGTGTCAAGTGCAGACGTAGCTTCGTCCAATAGGAGGATTCTGGGATTTCTGATAAGAGCTCGTGCAATTGCCACACGCTGTTTCTGTCCACCTGAAAGTTGCGTTCCCTTTTCTCCAACTGTGGTATCGTATCCCTAGAATAATAACACAAACGTACAGTGTTGGACTATCTTATGGATACATGTCTTAAGGTGACTCTTTTACTTGAACTCTTGCATCGGTCTATTAGACCTTCACATCACAAATGTCTGGACGAGAAAGAAATAGAGAATGATTTTCCGTAAAATTGAGACATTATATATGACCAGATATAGTAAACTTTACCATCGGAAGGCCACTGATAAACTCGTGTATGTTCGCCGCTCTCGCTGCCTCTATAACCTCGTCCATCCCTGCCATGCGGTCAAGGCCGTATGCAATGTTATCCTTGAAGCTACAATCAAATAGGATTGGTTCCTGGCTGACCACTCCAATGTTTGACCGGAGGTTTTGGACATTGAACTCATTCACTCCACGCCCATCTATAATCTGAAGTAAACACATTTTGCAGTTACATAGGATTGAGTACACAAATAGCGTTAGTATCGTCAACATAGGAACTGTTACATATCAATTGCCAACTGAGAAATCATCCGAGGACAATGTTATATCTAACATTATTTATATTGTATGTATACATAGTGACAAATAAAGAATAGTAGGCCAATGGCATCACCTTGACAAACCGAACACTGATATTTAAAGATACGTGTTTTAGATGTGCTGTATTTTTCACTGTTCTCATTTAAGTTAAGACATGGTCATGTTGAAGCCTATATATGACATAAAGACACGATGTTTCCATTTTCGGAAACATCAAATAGTGCTTATGTTGTGACATCACAGCCAGGTCGATATTGCGACCAAACGTCAAGGTCCTCGAGGTAGTTCTAAACTGCCGAATTCGTGTAAGTAGCATGCACAAGAATTGATTTTATTAACAACTCCGTTTATTTATGCAAAATTTTAGATAAATAAATAAGGACCTTTGATTCGGTCAATATGATTATACCGCCCTGAAAGAATGTAAACTTACGACTCGATCTAAGGCCTCAGTTATATTTTAATTCTACCAGGGTGGTATAACACCATATTAACCTCAACAACGGTCCGTAATTGGTTAACACTGAACCACTTAATTACAATAAACATTGACCTCGGTACTGTGTAATCCGTACGTGGATGCACACTTGCTGTAACGGATTTTGGAAGTACTTGGATTGAAGCCCATGATTGTTTGGTCTCTCAGGGAATCGTCTCTTGTGACAGACACTTTTAATGGAAAATATTCTAATAATTGTAGACTGCATTATAGCACCTGATATGATATTTAGGTTTCACTAACCAGGCGTCCATCCGATGGGTCGTAGTACCGCTGGAGAAGGGAGATAACTGTTGATTTACCACAGCCACTGGAGCCAACTAGCGCTACGGTCTGTCCTGCCGCGACTTCAAAATTCAAACTCTTCAGCACTTTGACCTCACTTCTCCAGGGGTAGTTAAAGTTGACATCTTTAACACTAATCTGACCGTCCATTCTATCCTGAAAGATGGAAAATTCATGTTTGATTGACAAAATTTAATATACAGTATTATACAAATTTCATTACATTTTCTTAAATAAACTGAGATAGAAAAAGGTGAAGCAATGTTTTTTTAAAGCTTTGTTTACCTTTCGAAAGATTGGCTCGTGATTATATTTTTTGTTCGCTCATTCATTCGTTCATTCGATTGTTAGCACGTCATTCAAATTCGTTCGTTCGTGTTCTCGCTCGCTCGCTCGCTCATTCGTTCGATCCTTCCTCCGTTCGTTTGTTCGCTCGCTGACTTATTCATTCGCCTTTTCGTTCGTACGGTCTGTCAATCAGATTATTCAATTAAATAGATAAAAGATTGATAATCACACTCGCCATATAAACACCCCGTTTGGAGTATATATCTATCTGAGGAATGGTGTCGACCACTTTAAAGATGAGGCCAGCGGCATGCTTGGCTTTTGAGTACTCTGGCAGGAAGGAGGATGCTTGGCCAATTGTGATTCCAGTAAAAGCTATGGCGAAAAACACCCTGTAATATATAAAATATATCCCAGTGAAAACTAGGGCGAAAAACACCCTGCAATATATTAAATATCCAAGTAAAGGTTATGGCGAAAAACACTATGTAATTTATAAGATATATCCCAGTAAAAACTATAGCGAAAAACACCCTGTAATATATAAAATATCCCAGTAAAAGCTATGGCGAAAAACAAAATGTAATTTATAAAATATTCCAGTAAAAACTATGGCGAAAACTAACCTGCAGTAATATATGAAATATATGGCAGTAAAAACTATAGCGAAAAAAAAACCAGTAAAAGCTATTGCGAAAGCACAACTTTCAATCTATTAGATGGATGTTGCCCTTTGCACAATTTCAATTGCTTTAACTATCGCTGATAAACACAAAAGAAGATTATCATTTTTTACGGACCCCCAAACAAATATTTCTCATTTTTACGGAATGAGAATTCCAAGATGGCAGCCAGGTTCTACTTGATGGTTTCAGTAGATTGCGGTCTCAGACTTTGTTGAAAATTGCTCTGTAGGGATTTAAAGTGACAATGAGGGACACGAACAACATGTCAAATTTTCGAAAAGATCTGTTGTCATGATAACAAAATGATAGGTCAAAATTAAGATGGTGCTAGAAGACGATGAACTTACACAGGGGTTATGAGGGATACCAAACACAATCCAAATAACTGGGGGATTTTATTGACATTTGTAATGGCTCCTTGTTCTATCACAATAAGTTCTTCTTTATTCTTATATATCAATATGTACAGTCACATATTAAAGATGCTCCACCGCTGATAAATGGGTTTTTTTCACTATCAATAACAGGAGCAGACGATTTAGTATTTTTCTTCAGTTACAAAAGTTACTTACTTTACACCATTAACGCGATTGGAAAATTTGAGCTTCTAATTTTACTTCAAGATAAAATTACAAAAAAAAAATAATTAATTGCATCCCGAAAAAATCAGTGTCACTATATTCTATATGGAATGAAGTATTGATTGCGCATGCATCAAATGCAAAATAAAATTTTATATATTTTTTGTGTTAATTAGACAAATTTATACACGATTAAACACCAATTATTGTTCAAGTGATGAATATCATTTATGCTCTGTCGGCGGTGGAGCATCTTTAAGTAAAGGACAAGTGTTTGTAGCCGTACTATTCATCATACTGATTACTTCGTCTGATAGTTACACTGATCGTAGTTAATCCTTTCCCCTGGAACGTCTGTCCAATTAACTTCATCAGACGGGGTGTGTGGTCTCCCCAAGGACGTATATGAAATAAATCCTTGGGTCTCCCTAACCAAACTAATTCGTTTGCGTGTCTTTTAAATTATCCATATCATTCCCACGATCTATCTGACCGAGACATAAACACTGTCTAGTCTTCCAATCTAAACAATCGTGCTTTAAAGAGTTACTCCCCTTCGCTTTCAGCTTTAATTTGACCATGTTATATAGTGTGTGCCATAGACAGCTGTCAATATACTAATTCGCATTCTGTTCTATCCTAGTAAATTCCCTTCATTTCATTCCGTCAGTTCTGTGAGATAAAAAGATGGATTAACTTCCCTTCGTTTCACTCCGTCAGTACTGGCGGAGTGAAACAAAGGGAAGTAACTATGATATATCATAATGCGCGTTGATCTGTATGTGTTTATCTTATTTATTGAGAATAATCTTAATGCCTAGAATATTAAATTCATATTAAAGAAAAGGAAATTTCGGTCATGATTTGTAGTACAGAAAATTACAGACTATGGACAATGTGCTTGTATTTAAGTTCCAGACCCCCTCCCTTTTTATATCTGAAAGCGCCAATTAGCAGCTGGAGTATGCTACGATTGCGTTGTACTTCTCATCTGGGGACTGTTTGACGAGACACGTGTACCGAACTGCTTGCGTATATTACGACATTTTACGCAGATAATTAATAAACATCTCCCCTTTATCTATGCTGTTTGACATTTGTACGAAGATAGTAAAACTACTGTATCGATGTAACGGGGCATATATTTTGCAATCACGGATGTTTAGGATATAACAGTACCCAGAACTAGTTTGGCTTGTGTACAAATGTTTCTAATGGAATCATATAATGTTAAAACAGAGATATAGTGTGGTGTTATAAAGAAGAAAACCTTTAACTACCGATTATTTTATCATAAATGTCAAATAAATATCCGTTTCTATCTAAAGTTCATGAAAATCGTCAGACTCGCATTCTACAACACTGGTGCGTCTATCTTACTTAGTCTGTATTCTACAACACTGGTGCGTCTATCTTACTTAGCCTGCATTCTACAGCACTGGTGCGTCTATTTTACTTAGCCTGCATTCTACAGCACTGGTGCGTCTATCTCACCTAGCCTGCATTTTACAACACTGGTGCGTCTATCTTACCTAGCCTGCATTCTACAGCACTGGTGCGTCTATCTTACCTAGCCTGTATTCTACAGCACTGGTGCGTCTATCTTACCAAGCCTGCATTCTACAGCACTGGTGCGTCTATCTTACTTAGCCTGCATTCTACAGCACTGGTGCGTCTATCTTACTTAGTCTGTATTCTACAACACTGGTGCGTCTATCTTACCTAGCCTGCATTCTACAGCACTGGTGCGACTATTTTACTTAGCCTGTATTCTACAGCACTGGTGCGTCTATCTTACCTAGCCTGCATTCTACAGCACTGGTGCGTCTATCTTACTTAGCCTGTATTCTACAACACTGGTGCGCCTATCTTACTTAACCTGCATTCTACAACACTGGTGCGTCTATCTTACCTAGCCTGCATTCTACAGCACTG
>SAYR01052728.1:0-66528 GCA_004382745.1 Argopecten irradians irradians | reverse complement strand
CAAAGGGGATTTAGAGGCTTTATATTTAAAATTCCTTCAGAAAAGAACACAATGAACCTTATTCAGAACATTACTGGCATTACAAAACCAGTGTAGCGATACAGGCCCTCTGCCGCTGTTGTTTGTTAACTATGTTTTCTCATCTTCAGTTTACACAGATTGTCTCCCCGGTATATTAGACATGGTTTTATGTTTGTTTACTGATGTTTTGTTCATCTACAGTTTACAACAGGAGTGTCTCCCCTTATATTAGACACATGGTTTATGTTGTTTACTGATGTGTTCTCATATAAAGTTTATTAACAGGATTGTCTCCCCTGTAAAATATTAGACTTGGTTTTATTGTTGTTTACGTGTGATGTTTCTCATCTACAGTTTACAACAGATTGTCTCCCCTGTATATTAGACATGGTTTTATTGTTGTTACTTTGATGTTTTCATCTAAAGTTACAACAGGATTGTCTCCCCTGTATATATAGGACGATGTTTTATTGTTTGTTAACTGATGTTTTGTCATATCAAAGTTTACAACAGGATGTTCTCCCCGTATTAGACATGGTTTTATTGTTTTTACTGCATGTTTTGTCATATAAAGTTATACAACAGGATTGTCTCCCCTTATATTAGGACATGGTTTTAATTGTTTGATTTACTGATGCTTTTGTCATCTACAGTTACCAGGATTGTCGTCCCTGGTATATTAGACTGGTTTTATTGTTTGTTACTGAGTTTTGTCATATAACAGTTTACACGGATTGTCTCCCTGATATTAACATTGGTTTATGTTTGTTTACGTGATCGTTTTCATCTACAGTTACAACAGGATTGTCTCCCCTGTATATTAACATGGTTTATATTGTTTGTTTACTGACTGTTTTGTCATCTGACAGTTTACAACAGCGATTGTCTCCCTGTTATTATGACATGTTTTATTGTTTGTTACTGATGTTTTGTTCATCTACATTTACAACAGGATTGTCTCCCCTGTATATTAGACATGTTTTATTGTTGTATAACTGATGTTTTCCATATCTAAGTTTATAACAGGATTGTCCCCCAGTATAATTAAGAACATGGTTTTATTGATTGTTTACTGATTGTTGCTCATCTTACAGTTTACAAACAGATTGTTCCTGTAATTAGACATCTTTATTGTTTGTTACTGAATGTTTTGTCATCTACAGTTTTACAACAGGATTGTCTCCACTGTCATATCTAGAACTGGTTTTATTGCTTGCATGCTTACGATGTTTTTCATTTCTTATTCTAAATTTTCCAACAGGATTGATCTCCCCTGGGCACAGAGAAAATTGCTCTCTGAGTCTTACATTTAACTTTATCACTTCATTTATTGTAACAGTGCTAGTACGTCTGATTAAACATCTCTTCATCCACATATCAAACCATATAGGTCTCCAATTATGCCATATGAAATAACCTCGAGATGTGTGTTTTTTTTTTTTTTTTTTTTTTGCAAGTAAAAGTAATATTTAGACATAAATGATTCTGTTAATTGTCATTTTGGCAAGTCGTTCCCTTCTTCCAATTCTTTTAATTCTTTAACAACCTCAACTTAATAATTCAGCAATTTAATATTCACCTGCTATGAAAACTCTAAGCATTTGAAAGCCCTTCAGAGTTATTGAAGCATAAACATATCGGTTATTTATCTATATTAATGCATTAGAGTTAAACGAATTCTAAATCTGTGACTATTTAAAATGAACATTCCATACATTATGTACCTGCATCCACAGAGTCTTAACATGCATGATCATTACAAAGATTTACTCATTTAATCCTAATAAGCATCGGAAATTAAAATTACATTATTGCCCAATGCTTGAGTTAAATACTATAATGATTTCTAATAGAAATGTGTTAATCAAACATCAACATCATTCATGAATTGACATCAAATATACTAATTTAACATTTTCTGGTGTTCTACCTTATCATCATTGTTTTCTTGATTTAATAGGTCCCGCTTTGCAACAATATGTTACAATTCAAAATATAAACGATGAATATTCAAGTATATTCTGAGTCCAAAGTTATCTCTCTGACTGGAGCCAAAGATTGTACATAATTCCTTAGACATGTTCAAGTATCTACCAGAAGGAACCTTTTTTTTATTCCAATATTGCATGTGGAACCAGAGACACGTTATCACACAGTCTTTCCTCCACAACCAACAATATATGAATAATTATAACAGACATTAGATATACAATCTATGATGAACTCCCTCCCGACTCCTCTGATAACAATACAGCCCCCATACAAGACTTTCGATAGATATCATTCGGGCGTCCAATAGCTGCCACCTTTGGTTCCGGAGCACATAACTTTGATCATGTGTGGTATATAGTATGTAAATAGTAATACACCATCAGTTTAGATAACAGGTCTACAAAAATAATAACCAATTAAAATATTCTGGCCAATATCTAAGTTTGGAAAGTTATACCAGTACATTTTTTTGTATATTGCAGGGAAATTATATATGGAAGTTATCATTATATTATAATATAATTACTGCATTTTGTAACTATCAAAATTTCAATTATAAATATTTTGCATATACACAGTAAGTCCAGAATGCCTAGACATATACAGACAGAATATTTAGGAATTTACAGCAACTACAAATTTATGTACCTAGCTAGTAGAAAGAGGAAAATGTTTGCTGATTTTTGCTTAAAGATGCTCCACCGCTTGACAAATGGTATTTTTTCACTATCAAAACGGAGCAGACGATTTAGTATTTTTCTTCAGTTACAAAAGTTACTACTTTTACCCATTACCCCATTGAAAAGTTTGAGCTTCTAATTTTACTTCAAGTTAAATATGAAAAATAATTAATTGCATCCCGAAAAAAAATTCCGTGACACTATATCCTATATGGAATGAAGTACTGGATTTGCAATGCACTAAAGGCGAAATGAATTATTTTTATATTTTTTGTGTTAATTAGGCATATTATACATGATTAACACCAATTATTGTTCAAATATGAATATCAGTTTATACTCTGTCAGTGGTGGAGCACTTTAAGTGATTAATGCATGCAATTCAAAATATTTATCATAAAGAGTATTTTATAGTGAATGGAATTTAATCACAAATTCATCACTTATTAATTATAGGTTAATGAAAATGTTACATTAATGTGCAATAAACCATTTTTCCAATTGTCATGTTCAAACAACGATTTCAGTAAAATCATACAGTAAGTCAAAACAGCATCGTTATTAGAGTAAATATGGAATAAAGTGGCATCATGGCAATGGAATTATTGTCGCCATGTTTTTGGCTATAGTCTGAGAATGGCAGAGACAATAGTGAGGATGATTCATAAGGGGGGTGAGACGAAACCTGGATCCTACTTTATTATCATGTGGTCCTGATCAAATGAAACAAATACACAATGTAGATTTAATAACTCACAGCTATTATAGCTATACAAATAATTCTGTCTAACTCACCAGTGTAATACTAACAACAGACATGTGGATGTTTAATGGCAGATAGATAATGAATCACCATAATAATAAATCAGATAAAACACAAGAAATCTTTATTATAGACATACTGGTTATATTTCGTAATTTTCAATTTTGACTAAAAATCCTAATACCCAGCTTTATGTAGGAAAACTTTCCTTCATGGGTTACCAATTATGAAGCATACACTTAGTCATATTCCCAGCTGTAAAAGGATGTCCTTTAATTGGGTTACCAATTATTAGCATAACCAACTTACCACATACCCAGCTGACATTTAGACTTTCATTAATTACTCAATATATATTACTATACTTTTACAAGATGCCAACCATCATCTTAATTTTACAACAATAGACCTTCAAGAATTAATACATACATGTAACTGTACATATGGATATTCAAGAAAAATTACAAGCCCATAAGAAAATTGAGAGATGTAATCCTTCTGGAACACCTGTCTGATAAATTCATTCAGTATGTACGACAGCATGCAGTAAACCTTACTGCATGGCTACGCTAACTGTTCAATATATATGTATTAAAATTTTCAAGTCCATCACTATTTCATGACGGTTGATTTTGAAAAAGGTCCTTTAAATAGAGAAGTTACTATCAAGAGTAGCCGTTTGATTAGGTCTATAGTTATCCTTTTTGTATAATTGCTAGTCGATCAATACCTTGAAACATTTCTACTCAGTTTACTGTCTACTTTAGCATGTCTGGAGTTAAAGCCTAATTGGACCAAACTCCATATGGTAATGACAAATATCATGCATCATAAACAGAGTACAGTTCAGTAAAACAAGAGCCAAGGGCTTCACGGTAATGATTGAACATAGGCACACAATGACTTCAGGCAGATGGTAATGTATTTTGAAGACAGAAATTGTTAAAATGATTAATTAATTAATAGTTTTGGAGCAAAAAAGGCAAGTGACATTGGTCTTGGAACACTTGGGCCACCTTTATAAGGAGATATACAAAACTAAAAACAGTCGAATTTGTATTCAACCCCACCATTAGCAGATTATAAAACCTGTATTTGTTAGCTTTCAGAGTAAAGTTGACAAACTATATGTCTTCATATCTTAGTTGCTTTTTAAACTGTTTTTACTGTAAACTGTCGATGCCTGGGTAAAGAAGATTCCTCTGTAGTTATTCTTAGACCAATAAAAAAATAAGGAAACATGCCAAATTATATTAAATGTCAGACCTTATCATTAAACATCACTGACCTGTTATGAAATTTTAATTTAATTACTTAGATACCATCTTACATCATAAACATTGTATCAGATAACCTTAAATAAAATATCAAGTCTCAATTAGTTTAGCTAATCAAAATTACTTGAAAACCTTCTTTGGAGTTTTACATTGCCTACATTGAAGAGGAACAACAACATTGACCTTTGATTTAGAAAACCTTGTGTACATGAACATGGCATGTATAAAGTGCATCAAGCAGAATCCAAATCAGATTATACAACCTGGCTAGTTATATTGTACATTATAGTAACTTTCATCAAAGGAACTGCCAAAGGAGGTAGGTTTGTTTTTTTTAAATAAACAACAAAAATTTGATAATGGTTTTTAGGTAATTCCTCCACATAAAGTTTGACAATTTGATCCTCGTGTGGTTGCTTTCTTTCCAAGCTGAAAAACTATCCCAATCCTCTTGTTTAGCAATCGACTTATTCACTAGCTAGGTGAAAACACAATGGACAGTCCACATATATAGGATTCGGTCTCAAATATATGTTGCACATTTTACATCTTACATAATAATATAAAGAAAAACAAAAGGCCCAATTGGCCTTAACGGTCCATCTAACTATTGGCAGTCAGCACAATACAAGTCATATCAGGTCCCTAGGATTTTAGCCTATTTGACCACTGTGACCTTAATGAAAGGTCAAGGTCATTCATTTGAACAAACTTGGGAGGTCTTCATCCCAGCAGTCACCGACCCAAGTCAGGGCTCTAGGCCTCTAAGTTATTCACAAGAAGACGTTTGGAAGATTTTAGCCTATTTGACTGCAGAATGCAACAATCCTAATATGAGTACCCTGGGCTTCTGGTTCTTGAGAAGAAGTCCCAGCATGTCATATGCAAATATTAGGTCTCTTGGTCTTCTTTGCTTTTTGTTATTCACAAGATTGTTTAAAGATTTAGACTATTTGACCCCCGTGACCTTAAATGAAGGTCAAGGTCATTCATTTGAACAAAACTTGGTAGCCCTTCATCCCAGAATTCTGCAGGCCCAATATGAGTACCCTGAGCTTTCTGCATGCTTTGTGTCAGATAACCTTAAATGGGAGTTAGAGAGTTATCAGTGAAATTCTGGGCCCTTCTCTCTTAATTATTACAAAAAATATGACATCCATGGCGTTAAACAAACCAATACAGCATAAATGGAACAACTGGACCGAAACGGTAATACATTTTCTATAAAGTAAAATAAATTCTAACATGACTCCGAGAGCAGAGGGCTTAACCCTGTAAGACTGTAGCATTTGAATCAAGAGTAAGTTTGCAGTCCCTGTGTCCCATTCAAAGTATATAAGACTGTAGCATTTTGTGTCAAAACAAAACAGAACTAATCAGATTCTTTAGAAGATCTAACCATTACAATATTCATTAAAAAAAAATGTTTAAGATGAACGTCCCTGAATTGCATTTTAGGCTTCATCTTTAAGTTCTCTGTTCACCAAAATATGCAGTCTAGTAGAGTGGTAATCAATACTGAAACAATCACAGTAATAAGATTCTGACTACACATGAGATAAATATCTGCTGAACAGAACAAATCACACAGCGTTTAGCATTATCAGAAAAGGCGTTCCGGCCAGTAGCATGTAGAAGGACCACATATTACACAATGTACATGTTGGAGGGAAAGGTTAACGACTGTATGCAGAATCATGCCGTCCATATTCCACCTTGTCCTCGCGATCAATACCACAGGTCTGTCATGAGCTTCCAGACTTCCAATGCAGGCTCTCTTGTGTACTTTATACAAATGTAAACTCTTACCATTTAAATGAAACACCATTTCAGAATTTATTTTTTACACTTTTCTCCATTAGAAAATCCTCCTATGGTAATTAAAAAGCAATGTACTTTCAGAAAGAAAATGAACTGTTAATTAGCCCAATATACATATGCAATAGTATATTTAACAAAAATTAACATTTTATTGGAAAATAAATTTTTGATGGTTGCTATCTAATTGCCTCATTTTGTAGAACAGCCAAAGCGGACCAAAAAAATACACTGTTAGTGTTAATAGATTTGAGCCTATACCCTCTGAACATTTCAAACATTACAGAGCCATACCCTCGAACATTCGAACATCATAGAGCCATACCCTCTGAACATTCAAACTATCATGGAGCCCATACTCCCTGAATATTTGTATATCATGGTGCCAAATTCACCCTCTGTACATTCAAACATCATAGAGCCCATATATACCCTACAAACATTCAAACATCGGAGCCCTTACCCTCCAAACATACAAACATCATGGAGCCATAGGCATATCCTACGAATATTCAATCATCATGGAGCCCATACCTGTGAATATTCAAACATCATGGAGCCCATACCCTTCGAACATTCACAACGTCATGGAGCCCATATCCTCTGAATATTCAAACATCATGGAGCTATATCCTCTGAATATCAAACATCATGGAGCCCGCATACCCTCTTAACATTCGATCTTCATATGTCATAGAGCCCAATTTACCCTACGAAACATTGTACATCATGAGCTATACCTGCAGTGATCATGATCTGACAACCCCAGTCCAGAACTGCTACTGTTGTTTAGTTCTCTACGACCAAGACCAACCTCACCCATCTTTTAATACCTTGATTATTGACAGGTATGCTCACTGTTCCTACCACCTGGTCCTGGTGTCTTTTGGTTTTGTCTTTTTTAAATCAAAATCTTTCCTCTTTAATTAAACCACCAATAATTTAATGTCTATTTGTTACTCTTTGTATTCTTACTTATATATATAGCTTTTTCTGATATAAAATTCAGTAATTTTTGCTTGCAGCAATGCATTCCTTCCCATACTTAGAACAAAACAAACCCCACTTTTCACCTCAAATAGTCAGGAACCCCATCAAAGACATAACACTCATGACCATCAGTAGTGTAAAGTACCTTCACAAAACATTCCATAACACTTCACAAACTCTTGTTGCATACCCCTTATACCACAACTTATTACATGTATGACACTTCAGTTTCACTTCATGTCAAAGCCTCGTTAGCATACATGTACCATTTCTTCAACCATTCCAGCTAAAATCATAACTCAGTACTTGGTATCATTGTGATAACAAAATAATCTCTGTCTGCAAGTACAGGTATATCTCTCAGATTTATATCAGAATTGAAACAAATTGTGTCGATATTGACAAGATAGTGTTTGTTTATCAGTATATGTGTATTTTTATAATGAATAAACAACCTGCAGTAAGTGTACTTAATATATACATAACAAAATAAGAAAAACTTTTCCATGCAACTAACCTGAAGTGTTATGAAGGAGAGATGTCTATGGATTACCTCTAGTAATACTCCATTCCTCCTTACAAAGAATCCCTCCAGGGATTATAACCTGGCAGTATCCTAATTACCTCCCCCTCCTCTGTAACATGACCTAACATAAAAATATACTGCTACACTGCTGACTTGGCCCTCCATGCCCTGTCCCAACAGCTGTTGTGTTTGATTCCGATCTTATATATTATTATTCCTCTTGGGTGAGTTGTTCCGCCTAAACCCTTATAGCTTATACCCATAAAGTTACAGACTGGCCACGAGACCTTCAGTTATATTATTGCTTAACATTTTCCCAAGCAGACTTTTAATACAAGATTATCTTCCTCTAACTTGAAACGTAGGAAAAATCAGACATGTCACAGATACAATAACTATCAAGCCAAACTTCCAGTGATGTTAAATATTCTAGAGACTGTTTCCATAACTGCAAATATGGAATCATCAGTAGAGAATATTCTAGATTTCTGCCCTTGTGGGTATGAGTATGTACATGTACTATCAAATTTTGTGAGCAGGGCATTATATTTTTCAGTGAAAACTGCATTTTCATCCATGCAATATTGACATCACTGCATGAACCTATACGATAATATTACCAGCAAGGACAAAGAATTCTGCAATCAAAATATGCAATGATGGAATAGTTAGAATCAATACACTATTAATGCGATATTAACTGTCAAACATGTTCAATCACTTGGCATCTGGCATTTACTTTTACTGAAATCTTCATTGCATTGCAAACTCGATCGAGGTCACAGTGGCCAGGGATATGTTTAGGCGATCGCGATATAACCAGATATATGAGATGAATGACTTAATTATAGTATACAGTACCAAACATAATTGTTCATATAGGGCGCAGGTTAATTTTTTGTGTCAAATCTATTCCTTGACATATTGTTACTGCAGTGCTCCTTACTTGTGAGTTCCCCCACAACACAAAAGCAGCTATAAATCTAGCAGCACATACTAAATATTTAGTTGGAGTATTGGAGGTTATTGATTTCCCAGACAAAATTTATCTACCCACACCTCTGTAGGAGACGTTCACCAAAAGTACAGTAGTGATGGAATCGGTTTTCAATTTCCATAATTGATCATTGGAATGTCAAAATCGATCGATTATCGATTATAATTTGTTTCCGAATTCAAGAAAAATTGCTCAATTTATTGGAATTACACACTATTCCGAGATTAATTTTATATGTTTATAAACTGGAGTGAAATAACCATGAATATCACTTGAATCACAAGTAATATAATAGTGTGGTAATTAGGAAACCTTTCCACTGCGACAGACTAATACATTCATGATTGATACTGTATGGGATATGGGAACAATGTCTGTACGGTAATAAAAAATTGGCTTAATATTTCAGTGAATTATGACAAACAAAAGTTTCGTTACACAAATCTAAAAGATTTTGACAAATTTTTTAAAAAAAAATCCTGATTAATTGGTTTTACAATTTCTTTAATTGTGATCGTTTTTGAAATTTTTTTTAAACCTTAATTTTCGATTTGTTTCGATCCTCGCCGTATCACTAGGTGTAAGATCAATTTACACAGGGTTGATTGAAATCCACATACTCAAAGTACAGATACATGTAGGCTGAAAAATCAAGTTATTCTTAGACAAGGTACAAATTCATCATTAACTGCAATCATTTCAAACGTTCTGTCATATGATGAAATAATAAATTTTGAGTTTGAAATGGATCGATGACAGCTGATCATGACGCAGGTAGCTCCAGCCATCTATAGATATAGGATCTTGAAAAGTGTGCATGTACTTCATGAGAGATTTTATGAAACAAGTCTAAGAATTATTTGCATGCCTTAGTAAGCAAAACTGAAACTTTGAGACATAAGTTTCATGATTGGCCATTTCATTCAGCCGTCCTCGAAATTCCTGACATCACTTTGTTTCTGTCATGACGTCGTAATGTTCATGTATTTTATTACCTGGCACATGTACAGCCATTGACAATTTGCTCCAGGTAAAATATATTACACAACAAAATCACTGACTATCAGGAAGATTATATGATAAATTTACACTGTGTGTAGCAGTCCCAGATTCCAACTCTGCAGGTCTGAAATACATACATGTATACACTTTCCTCTGTTATAGACCTATATAGCCCCACGCACTTAGCTAAATTGTAGGTCTTCACTTAATTATAAATTACCATTCAATTTCATGAATAAAGTACATGTAGCCGCATTTATATGAGATGTTTTAGCTGGTTTTGATTATAGTTATAATTGTAGCTACATAATTATATACAAGTTGTATACAGAAACTATAAACATGTAAAGGCGTGCAGTTTCCCTCAAAAATTAAATTACGGCGGAAAAGTGGTTGTTAATTATTATTATTGAAAAATTCACAAAAAAAATTGTCTTGTATGTTGATGTGTTAGTCAATTATTATTAGTCATTATTAATTCTCAAGTTCTGACACTCAAAGCCAGTAATTATATTTTAGGGATCTCTATAAGCACATGTAGTGTACAAACGTATATTATTATTATATACATGACCTCACTTGTATATATATTTATATACAGTGTATGCATAATAATATCATTGTTTAAATAAGTTATAATTAAGGCATATTTAAAGTTAATTATCCATCGTGATTTAGTTTGTAATCAAACTTTAAACGACCTTACGGAGCATGCCAAGCCCTACTGCCCACATTGCAGTATCAAATGCAACCAGTTGAGGTAGGCGAGTTGTAGGACAGAGTGAACGTGTACTGGTCATTGTTATTCATGTTAGTTTTAGGCCTGGTGCTCACCGTGCTTGTTACACGACTTTCGAATGACCGTCATACCATACCAGTACCTTGCATGTATAATCAGTAAACCATGACACATGCTGGATATTGGAGTAACAATATTGATCAGTCACAAGTGTCGGCGTGAGCAATGTTTGACGATTTTGATTCAACGTTTTGTTTATATATTTAGCCGTTTCCAGAATCAAGTCATTCAACAGCAAATAAATTTTTAAAGATACAAAAATTAAGAGAAAATACCGTCAGGAATCTTACCTTCAATCATTTTACTGCAAACAAGCGAACCCATCTCCCGTTGTTTGCGTGCACATCTGTGTTCGCTTGTGCAGAGGCAGTCCCCCTTTCTGCTGTTTAAATGTGAACGAGAAATCTGATTGTTGAAATAGTCACATGGGTGGATTAATATAGTAACTTATTGGAGTTTGGGGAATCCCTTTGTCACGTGGCTTTGCACAAGACACACGGGTGATAGCACCACACTACGCTACCCGTATCGATCAGTGTATATATCGCCTGGGTTGCCGAGGATGATCTCAACAGAGATTTGGACAATATTATGTATATTATAACTATCATATCTATGGTTTTTTTATATAAATAAGGAATTATTATAAATTAAAAAATAATATAATAATCTAAGAAATAGAATGGCAATTATATTACAATGTACATACATTTGTACATGTTACATAATGTACAAAAATGTATTCCTATTTATCTGAAAAAAACAACGTTGGTTATACATATATAGATACATTGTGTACATTATACAAATGTTTCTGATGACAATATATATTTTTCGAAATGGCTTTTAAATAAAAAAAAAAAAGGAGGGGGGTTCCAGGACGAGGGGGCCAAACATGTCTTCTTGCCACCCCCCCCCCCCCCCCCCCCCCCGTTTCGCCGACTGAAATTTCTAAAAATGCTTATTGTTGAAAGAAAAAAGGGTCCTCCTACACATTTTTCGTACTTCATTCTAGAAAATTTTCCGCTGCGCGGCGGCATTCCTAAAACGTTCAAAGCACCGATAATGAGTCAAACCTTTAATAGTGAAAATTCAATACACACAACTAGGGACTAAGAATGTCCATCAGGTCTATTGTGCATTTTCTACAGCACTGGTGCGTCTATCTTACCTAGCCTGCATTCTACAGCACTGGTGCGTCTATCTTACATAGTCTGCATTCTACAGCACTGGTGCGTCTATCTTACCTAGCCTGCATCTACAGCACTGGTGCGTCTATCTTACATAGTCTGCATTATGTAGCACTGGTGCGTCTATCTTACATAGCCTGTCTTCTACAACACTGGTGCGTCTATCTTACCTAGCCTGTCTTCTACAACACTGGTGCGTCTATCTTACTTAGCCTGCATCTATAGCACTAGTGCGTCTACCTTACTTTGCCTGCATCTACAGCACTGGTGCGTCTATCTTACATAGTCTGCATTCTACAGCACTGGTGCGTCTATCTTACTTAGTCTGTATTCTACAACACTGGTGCGCCTATCTTACTTAACCTGCATTCTACAACACTGGTGCGTCTATCTTACCTAGCCTGCATTCTACAGTTATTGCTATCTTACATGTGCCGTTATAATAAACTAACGCTTGGACGACCGCGTTATGAAAATTGACATCACTGAAATTTATTTTAATCAAATTGTTCAGAAGGTGATGATAATTGTAATATTAGGTAAGCTTATATCTTATGCGTTTCTATAGAATTATCAATCTCGTTTTACACCCTCACCCCCCCCCCCTCCTTTTTTTTTTTATTAAAAGCCATTTCGAAATATATATTGTATCAGAAACATTTGTATAATGTACACAATGTACTATATATGTATAACCAACGGTTGTTTTTTTCAGATAACATAGGAATCACATTTTGTACATTATGTAACACATGTACAAATTGTATGTACATTGTAATATAATTGCCATTCTATTTCTTAGATTATTATATTATTTTTTAATTTATAATAATTCCTTATTTATATAAAAAAAAACCATAGATATAGATAGTATAATATACATAATATTGTCCAAATCTCTGTTGAGATCATCCTCGGCAACCCAGGCGATATATAAGTGTAGCGTAGTGTGGTGCTATCACCCGTGTGTCTTGTGCAAAGCCACGTGACAAAGGGGATTCCCCAAACTCCAATAAGTTACTATAATTAATCCACCCATGTGACTATTTCAACCAATCAGATTTCTCGTCACATTTAAACAGCAGAAAGGGGGGACCTGCCTCTGCACAAGCGAAACACAGATGTGCACGCAACAAACGGGAGATGGGTTCGCTGTTTGCAGTAAAATGATTGAAGGTAAGATTCCTGACGGTATTTTTCTTTAATTTTTGTATCTTTAAAAATTTATTTGCTGTTGAAGACTTGATTCTGGAAAACGGCTAAATATATAAACAAAACGTTGAATCAGAAATCGGTCAAACATTGCTCACGCCGACACTTGTGACTGATCAATATTGTTACTCCATATCCAGCATGTGTCATGTTTACTGATTATACATGCAAGGTACTGTATGGTATGACGGTCATTCGAAAGTCGTGTAACAAGCACGGTGAAGCACCAGGCCTAAAACTAACATGAATAACAATGACCAGTACACGTTCACTCTGTCCTACAACTCGCCTACCTCAACTGGTTGCATTTGATACTGCAATGTGGGCAGTAGGGCTTGGCATGCTCCGTAAGGTCGTTTAAGTTTGATTACAAACTAAATCACGACTGGATAATTAACTTTAAAATATGCCTTAATTATAACTTATTTAAACAATGTATATTATTATGCATACACTGTATATAATATATATACAAGTGTAGGTCAATGTATATATATATAATATACGTTTGTACACTACATGTGCTTATAGAGATCCCTAAAATATAATTACTGGCTTTTGAGTGTCAGAACTTGAGAATTAATAATGATAATAATAATTGACTACACATTCAACATACAAGAACAATTTTTTTTGTGAATTAATTTCAATAAATAATAATTAACAACCACTTTCCGCCGTAATTTAACTTTTTGAGGGAACTGCACGCCTTTACATGTTTATAGTTCTGTATACAACTTGTATATAATTATGTAGCTACATATATAACTATAATCAAAACCAGCTAAAACATCTCATATAAATGCGGCTACATGTACTTTATTCATAGAAATTGAATGGTAATTTATAATTAAGTGAAGACCTACAATTTAGCTAAGTGCGTGGGGCTATATAGGTCTATAACAAGAGGAAAGTGTATACATGTATGTATTTCAGACCTGCAGAGTTGGAATCTGGGACTGCTACACACAGTGTAAATTTATCATATAATCTTCCTGATAGTCAGTGATTTTGTTGTGTAATATATTTTACCTGGAGCAATTGTCAATGGCTGTACATGTGCCAGGTAATAAATACATGAACATTACGACGTCATGACAGAAACAAAGTGATGTCAGGATTTCGAGGACGGCTGAATGAAATGGCCAATCATGAAACTTATAGTCTCAAAGTTTCAGTTTTTGCTTACTAAGGCATGCAAATAAACTTCTTAGACTTGTTTCATAAAATCTCTCATGAAGTACATGCACACTCTTTCAAGATCCTATATCTATAGATGGCTGGAGCTACCTGGTCATGATCAGCTGTCATCGATCCATTTCAAACTCACAATTTATTATTTCATCATATGACAGAACGTTTGATGATTGCAGTTAATGATGAATTTGTACCTTGTCTAAGAATAATCTTGATTTTTCAGCCTACATGTAATCTGTACTTTTGAGTATGTGGATTTCAATCAACCCTTGTGTAAATTGATCTTACACCTAGTGATAGGCGGAGGATCGAAACAAATCGAAAATTAAGGTTTAAAAAAAATTTCAAAACCGATCACCAATTAAGAAATTGTAAAACCAATTAATCAGGATTTTTTTTAAAAAATTTGTCCAAAATCTTTAGATTTGTGTAACGAAACTTTTGTTTGTCATAATTCAACTGAATATTAAGCCAATTTTTATTACCGTACAGACATTGTTCCCATATCCCATACAGTATCAATCATGATGTATTAGTCTGTCGCAGTGGAAAGACTTTCCTAATTACCACACTATTATATTACCTTGTGATTCAAGTGATATTCATGGTTATTTCACTCCAGTTTATAAACATAAAATAATCTCGGAATAGTGTGTAATTCCAATAAATTGAGCAATTATTTCTTGAATTCGGAAACAAATTATAATCGATAATCGATCGATTTTGACATTCCAATGATCAATTATGGAAATGAAACCGATTCCCATCACTACTCGTACTTTTGGTGAACGTCTCCTACAGAGGTGTTGGGGTAGATAAATTTTGTCTGGGAAATCAATAACCTCCAATACTCCACTAAATATTTAGTATGTGCTGCTAGATTTATAGCTGCTTTTGTGTTGTGGGGGAACTCACAAGTAAGGAGCACTGCAGTAACAATATGTCAAGGAATAGATTTGACAAAAAAATTTAACCTGCGCCCTATATGAACAATTAATGTTTGGTACTGTATACTATAATTAAGTCATTCACTCATATATCTGGTTATATCGCGATCGCCTAAACATATCCCTGCCACTGTGACCTCGATCGAGTTTGCAATGCAATGAAGATTTCAGTAAAAGTAAATGCCAGATGCCAAGTGAATTGAACATGTTTGACAGTTAATATCGCATTAATAGTGTATTGATTCTAACTATTCCATCATTGCATATTTTGATTGCAGAATTCTTTGTCCTTGCTGGTAATATTATCGTATAGGTTCATGCAGTGATGTCAATATTGCATGGATGAAAATGACAGTTTTCACTGAAAAATATAATGCTCTGCTCACAAAATTTGATAGTACATGTACATTACTCATACCCACAAGGGCAGAAATCTAGAATATCTCTACTGATGATTCCATATTTGCAGTATATGGAAGACAGTCTCTAGAATATTTAACATCACTGAAGTTTGGCTTGATAGTTATTGTATCTGTGACATGTCTGATTTTCCTACGTTTCAAGTTAGAGGAAGATAATCTTGTATTAAAAGTCTGCTGGGAAAATGTTAGCAATAATATAACTGAAGGTCTCGTGGCCAGTCTGTAACTTTATGGGTATAAGCTATAAGGGTTTAGGCGGAACACTCACCCAAGAGGAATAATAATAATATAAGATCGGAATCAAAACACACAGCTGTTGGGGAACAGGGCATGGAGGGCCAAGTCAGCAGTGTAGCAGTATATATTATGTTAGGTCATGTTACAGAGGAGGGGGAGGTAACTTAGGATACTGCCAGGTTATAATCCCTGGAGGGATTCTTTGTAAGGAGGAATGGAGTATTACTAGAGGTAATCCATAGACATCCTCTCCTTCATAACACTTCAGGTTAGTTGCATGGAAAGTTTTTCTTATTTTGTTATGGTATAATTAAGTACACTTACTGCAGGTTGTTTATTCATTATAAAATACACATATACTGATAAACAAACACTATCTTGTCCAATATCGACACAATTTGTTTCAATTCTGATATAACATCTGAGGAGATATACCTGTACTTGCAGACAGAGATTAATTTTGTTATCAAATGATACCAGTACTGAGTTATGATTTTAGCTGGGAATGGTTGAAGAAATGGTACATGTATGCTAACGAGGCTTTGACATGAAGTGAAACTGAAGTGTCATACATGTATAAGTTGTGGTATAAGGGGTATGCTAACAAGAGTTTGTGAAGTGTTATGGGAAATGTTTTGTGAAGGTACTTTACACTACTGATGGTCATGAGTGTTATGTCTTTGATGGGGTTCCTGACTATTTGAGGTGAAAAGTGGGGTTTGTTTTGTTCTAAGTATGGGAAGGATGCATTGCTGCTAGCAAAAATTACTGAATTTTATATCAGAAAAAGCTATATATATAAGTAAAGAATACAAAGAGTACAAATAGAACATTAAATATTGTGGTTACATAATTAAAGAGGAAAGATTTGATTTAAAAGACCAAAACCAAAAGACCACCAGGACCAGGTGGTAAGGAACAGTGAGCATACCTGTCAATAATCAAGGTATTAAAAGATGTGGTGAGGTTGGTCTTGGTCGTAGAGAACTAAACAACAGTAGCAGTTCTGGACTGGGGTTGTCAGATCATGATCACTGCAGGTATAGCTCCATGATGTACAAATGTTCGTAGGGTAAATTGGGCTCTATGAAGATCGAATGTTAAGAGGGTATGCAGGGCTCCATGATGTTTGAATATTCAGAGGATATAGGCTCCATGATGTTTGAATATTCAGAGGATATGGGCTCCATGACGTTTGAATGTTCGAAGGGTATGGGCTCCATGATGTTTGAATATTCACAGGATATGGGCTCCATGATGATTGAATATTCGTAGGATATGCCTATGGGCTCCATGATGTTTGTATGTTTGGAGGGTAAGGGCTCCCGATGTTTGAATGTTTGTAGGGTATATATGGGCTCTATGATGTTTGAATGTACAGAGGGTGAATTTGGCACCATGATATACAAATATTCAGGGAGTATGGGCTCCATGATGTTTGAATGTTCAGAGGGTATGGGCTCTATGATGTTCGAATGTTCAGAGGGTATGGGCTCTGTAATGTTTGAATGTTCAGAGGGTATAGGCTCAAATTCTATACACTAACAGTGTATTTTTTTGGTCCGCTTTGGCTGTTCTACAAAATGAGGCAATTAGATAGCAACCATCAAAAATTTATTTCCCATAAAATGTTAATTTTTGTTAAATATACTATTGCATATGTATATTGGGCTAATTACAGTTCATTTTCTTTCTGAATAGTACATTGCTTTTTAATTACCATAGAGGATTTTCTAATGGAGAAAAGTGTAAAAAATAAATTCTGAAATGGTGTTTCATTTAAACTGTAAAGTTTACATCTTGTATAAAGTACACAAGAGAGCCTGCATTGGAAGTCTGGAAGCTCATGACAGACCTGTGGTATTGATCGCGAGGACAAGGTGGAATATGGACGGCATGATTCTGCATACAGTCGTTAACCTTTCCCTCCAACATGTACATTGTGTAATATGTGGTCCTTCTACATGCTACTGCCGGAACGCCTTTTCTGATAATGCTAAAACGCTGTGTGATTTTGTTCTGTTCAGCAGATATTTATCTCATGTGTTAGTCAGAATCTTATACTGTGATTGTTTCAGTATTGATTACCACTCTACTAGATCTGCATATTTTGGTGAACAGAGAACTTAAAGATGAAGCCTAAATGCAATTCAGGACGTTCATCTTAAACATTTTTTTTTAATGAATATTGTAATGTTAGATCTTCTAAAGAATCTGATTATTTCTGTTTTGTTTTGACACAAAATGCTACAGTCTTATATACTTTGAATGAGGACACAGGGACTGCAAACTTACTCTTGATTCAAAATGCTACAGTCTTACAGGGTTAAAGCCCTCTGCTCTCGGAGTCATGTTAGAATTTATTTTACTTTATAGAAAATGTATTTACCGTTTCGGTCCAGTTGTTCCATTTATGCTGTATTGGTTTGTTTAACGCCATGGATGTCATATTTTTTGTAAATAATTAAGAGAGAAGGGGCCCAGAATTTCACTGATAACTCTCTAACTCCCCATTTTAGGTTATCTGACACAAAGCATGCCAGAAAGCTCAGGGTACTCATATTGGGCCTGCAGAATTCTGGGATGAAGGGCTACCAAGTTTGTTCAAATGAATGACCTTGACCTTCATTTAAGGTCACGGGGGTCAAATAGTCTAAAATCTTTAAACAATTCTTGTGAATAACAAAGAGGCCAAGAGACCTAATATTTGGCATATGACATGCTGGGACTTCTTCTCAAGAACCAGAAGGCCCAGGGTACTCATATTAGGATTGTTGCATTCTGCAGTCAAATAGGCTAAAATCTTCAAACGTCTTCTTGTGAATAACTTAGAGGCCTAGAGCCCTGACATTGGGTCGGTGACCTGCTGGGATGAAGACCTACCAAGTTTGTTCAAATGAATGACCTTGACCTTCATTTAAGGTCACAGTGGTCAAATAGGCTAAAATCCTAGGGACCTGATATGACTTGTATTGTGCTGACTGCCAATAGTTAGATGACCGTTAAGGCCAATTGGGCCTTTTGTTTTCTTTATATTATTATGTAAGATGTAAAATGTGCAACATATATTTGAGATCCGAATCCTATATATGTGGACTGTCCATTGTGTTTATCACCTAGCTAGTGACATAAGTCGATTGCTAAACAAGAGGATTGGGATAGTTTTTCAGCTTGGAAAGAAATGCAAACCACACGAGGATCAAATTGTCAAACTTTATGTGGAGGAATTACCTAAAACCATTATCAAATTTTTGTTGTTTATTTAAAAAAAACAAACCTACCTCACATTTAGGCAGTTCCTTTGATGAAAGTTACTATAATGTACAATATAACTAGCCAGGTTGTATAATCTGATTTGGATTCTGCTTGATGCACTTTATACATGCCATGTTCATGTACACAAGGTTTTCTAAATCAAAGGTCAATGTTGTTGTTCCTCTTCAATGTAGGAATGTAAAACTCCAAAGAAGTTTTCAATAATTTGATATGCTAAACTAATTGAGACTTGATATTTTATTTAAGGTTATCTTGATACAATGTTATGATGTAAGATGGTATCTAAGTAATTAAATTAAAATTTCATAACAGGTCAGTGATGTTTAATGATAAGGTCTGACATTTTAATATAATTGGCATGTTTCCTTATTTTTATTGGTCTAAGAAATAACTACAGAGGAATCTCTTTACCCAGGCATGACAGTTTACAGTAAAAACAGTTTAAAAAGCAACTAAGATATGAAGACATATAGTTTGTCAACTTTACTCTGAAAGCTAACAAATACAGGGTTTTATAATCTGCTAATGGTCGGGGTTGAAATACAAATTCGACTGTTTTAGTTTTGTATATTCCTTATAAGGTGGCCAAGTGTTCCAAGACCAATGTCACTTGCCTTTTTTGCTCCAAAACTATTAATTAATTAATCATTTTAACAATTTCTGTCCTTCAAAATACTTACCATCTGCCTGAAGTCAGTTGTGTGCCTATGTTCAATCATTACCGTGAAGCCCCTTGGGCCTCTTGTTTTACTGAACTGTACTCTGTTTATGATGCATGCATATTTGTCATTACCATATGGAGTTTGGTCCAATATAGGCTTTTAACTCCAGACATGCTAAAGTAGACAGTAAACTGAGCTAGAAATGTTTCAAGGTATTGATCGACTAGCAATTATACAAAAAGGATAACTATAGACCTAATCACACGGCTACTCTTGATAGTAACTTCTCTATTTAAAGGACTTTTTCAAAATCAACCGTCATGAATAAGTGACTGACTTGAAAATTTTAATACATATATATGAACAGTTAGCGTAGCCATGCAGCTAGGTTACTGCATGCTGTCGAACAGTACTGACATGAATTTATCAGACCAGGTGTTCCAGAAGGATTAACATCTTCTCATTTTCTTATGGGCTTGTAATTTTTCTTGATATCCATATGTACAGTTACATGTATGTATTAATTATTGCAGGTACTAATTGTTGTAAAATTAAGATGATGGTTGGCATACTTGTTAAAAGTATAGGAATATATATTGAGTAATTAATGAAAGTCCTAAATTCAGCTGGGTATGTGGTAAGTGTATGCTTAATAATTGGTAACCCAATTAAGGACAATCCTTCTTACAGCTGGGAATATGATAAGTGTATGCTTCATAATTGGTAACCCAATGAAGGAAGTTCCTACATAAAGCTGGGTATTAGGATATTTATCAAAGAAAATAGAAATATAACCAGTATTCTATAATAAAAGATTCTTGTGTTTTTATCTGATTTATTATTATTGTGATTCATTATCTATCTGCCCAATAAACATCCACAATGTCTGTTGTTAGTATTACACTGGTGAGTAGACAGATTATTTGTATACCTATATAGCTGTGAGTAATTAAATCTACATTGTGATGTTGTTTCATTTGATCAGGACCAACATGATAATAAATAGGATCCAGGTTTCGTCTCCACCCTCATGAATCATCCTCACTATTGTCTCTGGCCATTCTCAGACTATAGCCAGAAAACATGCGCACAATAATTCCATTCCAATGATGCCACCTTTATTCCATTTTTACTCTAATAAACGATGCTGTTTGATTACTGTAGATTTTTACTGAAATCGTTGTTTGAAACATGACAATTGGAAAAACTGTTTATTGCACATTAATGTAACATTTTCAATTAACCTATAATTAATAAGTGATGAATTTGTGATTAAATTCATTCACATAAAATATTCTTTATGATAAATATTTTGAATTGCATGCATTAATCACTTAAAGATGCTCCACCACTGACAGAGTATAAATGATATTCATCATTTGAACAATAATTGGTGTTAAATCATGTATATATATGCCTAATTAACACAAAAAATAATATAAAATAATTCATTTCGCCTTTAGTGCATGTGCAATCAGTACTTCATTCCATATAGGATATAGTGTCACGGAATTTTTTTCGGAATGCAATTAATTATTTTTCATATTTTTAACTTGAAGTAAAATTAGAAGCTCAAACTTTTCAATGGTGGTAATGGTGTAAAGTAAGTAACTTTTGTGACTGAAGAAAAATATTAAATAGTCTGCTCCTGTTTTGGATAGCGAAAAAATACCATTTGTCAGCGGTGGAGCATCTTTAAGCAAAAATCAGCAAACATTTTCCTCTTTCTACTAGCTAGGTGACAACATTTGTAGTTGCTGTTAAATTCCTAAAATATTTTCTGTCATGATATATGTCTAGGCATTCTGACTTACTGTATATGCAAATATATTTATAATTGAAATATTTGATAGTTACAAATGCAAGTAATTATATATAATATAATGATAACTTCATATATAATTTCCCTGCATATACAAAAAAAATGTACTGTATAACTTTACCAAACTTAGATATTGCAGAATATTTTAAATTTGGTTATATTATTTTGTAGACCTGTCTATCTAAACTGATGGTGTATATATATAATACTATATACAACACATATCAAATTAGTTGTGCTCCGGAACACAAAGGGTGGCAGTATTGGAGCCACAATGATATCTATCAAAAGTCTGTATGGGGGCTGTATTTTATCAGAGGAGTCAGGTTTATATAATTGTATATCTAATGTCTGTATACATTATATATATATTGTTGTTGTGGAGGAAAGACCTGTGTGATAAGTTCTCTGGTTCCACATGCATATATTGAATAAAAAAAAAGTTCCTTCTGGTAGATACTGAACATGTCTAAGGAATTAGTACAAGTCTTTGGCTCCATCAGGAGAGATAACTTTGGACCTCAAAATATACTGAAATATTCATCGTTTATATTTGAATTGTAACATATTGGTTGCAAAGCGGGACCTTATTAAATCAAGAAAACAATGACTATAAGGTAAACACAGAAAATGTTAAATTAGTATATTGATGTCAATTCATAATGATGTTGAATGTTTATTACCACATGTTTCTATAGAAATCATTATAGTATTTAACTCAAGCATTGGGCATAATGTAAAGTTTTAATTTCCGATGGCTTATTTAGATTAAATGAGTAAATCTTATGTAATACATGCATGTTAAGACTCTGTGTATACAGGTACATAATTATGGATGTTCATTTTAAATAGTCACAGATTTAGACATTTCGTTTAACTCTAATGCATTAATATAGATAAATACCAATATGTTTATGCTTCAATAACTCATGAAGGACTTTCCAAATGCTTAGAGTTTCATAGCAGGTGAATATTAAATTAGCTGAATTATTATTGAGTTGTTAAAGTAATTAAAGAATTGGAAGAACGGGAAAACCTTGCCAAAATGAGCAATTAACAGAACATTATGTCTATAATATTAACTTTTTACTTGCAAAAAAAAAAAAAAAAAAAAAAAAACCATCTCGAGGTTATTTCATATGGCATAATCTGAGACCTATATGGTTGATATGTGGATGAAGAGATGTTAATCAGACTTAATAGCACTGTTACATATGATGAAATGATAAAAGTTTAAATTAAGACTCAGAGAGCAATTTTCTCTGTTGCCAGGGGAGACAATCCTGTTGGAAAATTAAGAATAAAGATGAAAAACATCGGTAAGCATGCAAACAATAAAACCATGTCTAATATACAGGGGAGACAATCCTGTTGTAAACTGTAGATGACAAAACATCAGTAAACAAACAATAAAACCATGTCTAATATACAGGGGAGACAATCCTGTTGTAAACTTTAGATGAGAAAACATCAGTAAACAAACAATAAAACCATGTCTAATATACAGGGGAGACAATCCTGTTGTAAACTGTAGATGAGAAAACATCAGTAAACAAACAATAAAACCAAGTCTAATATACAGGGGAGACAATCCTGTTATAAACTTTATATGAGAACACATCAGTAAACAAACAATAAAACCATGTCTAATATACAGGGGAGACAATCCTGTTGTAAACTGTAGATGACAAAACATCAGTAAACAAACAATAAAACCATGTCTAATATACAGGGGAGACAATCCTGTTGTAAACTGAAGATGAGAAAACATCAGTAAACAAACAACAAGAGGCCCAGAGGGCCTGTATCGCTCACCTGGTTTGTAATGCCAAGTAATGTTCTGAATACAGGTTCATTGTTTCTTTTCTGAAGGAATTTTAATATTAACCTCTAAATCCCCTATTGGGCCCCACCCCTCCTGCCCCCAGGGGGTCAGAACCAAAATTTATACAAGTTCTGTTCCTCTTCTTCCAAGGATGTTTATGGCCAAATTTGGTCACAATCCAAACAAAACTCTAGGACAAGAAGTGATTGATAGGATTTACCTATATTTCCCTATTGGGCCCCGCCCTCCTGCCCCTGGGGGGTCAGAGCCAAAATTTATCAAGTTCTGTTCCCCTTCCCCAAAGGATGTCTGTGGCCAAATTTGGTTCATTCCATTCAGAACTCTATGACTAGTAGCGATTTAAAGGATTTACCTCTATTACCCCTATTGGCCCCCGCCTCTCCTACCCCGGGGGATCAGAGCCAAATTTATACAAGTTCTGTTCCCCTTCCCCAAAGGATGTTTGTGGCCAAATTTGGTTACATTCCATTCAGAACTCTATGACAAGTAGTGATTTAAAGGATTAACCTCTATTTCCCCTATTGGGCCCCGCCCCTCCTGCCCCTGGGGGATCAGAGCCAAAATTTATACAAGTTCTGTTCCCCTTCCCCCAAGGATGTTTGTGGCCAAATTTGGTTACAATTCATGTAGACCTCTAGGACAAGTAGAGATTTAAAGGATTTACCTCTATTTCCCCTATTGGGCCCTGCCCCTCCTGCCCCCAGGGGGTCAGAGCCAAAATTTATACAAGGTCTGTCCCCTTTTCCCAAGGATGTTTGTGGCAATTTGGTTACATTCCATTCAGAACTCTATGACCTAGTAGCGATTTAAAGGATTTACCTCTATTTCCCCTATTGCGCCCCCGCCCCTCCTGCCCCCGACAGACCAGAGCAAAATTTATACAAGTTCTGTTCCCTTCCCCTAGGATGTTTTGTGCCAAATTTGGTTACAATCCATGCAGAACTCTAGGACAAGTAGCGATTTATAGGATTTACCTCTATTTCCCATATTGGGCCCCGCCCCTCCTGCCCCGGGGGGTCAGAGCTAAAATTTATACAAGTTCTGTTCCCTCCCCCAAGGATGTTTGTGGCCAAATTTGGTTACAATCCATGCAGAACTCTATGACTAGTAGCGATTTAAAGGAAATGTTTGACGGACAGACAGACGGACGGACGGACGGACGGACGACGGACGACGGACGCCGCGCCATGACATAAGCTCACCGGCCCTTCGGGCCAGGTGAGCTAATAAAACCATGTCTAATATACAGGGGAGACAATCCTGTTGTAAACTTTATATGACAAAACATCAGTAAACAAACAATAAAACATGTCTAATAAACTCTCTTTAAAGTAAATAACACCTCTTATCGAGACTGTGTCAGGTACACTTTCTCATTTGTTGTTCAAACAGACTCCAAATGTATAGATCTTTTATGGCCTTGTCTAGATTAAATACAAACCTGTCTGGAAATTAACCGACAACAATAACTGGTCAAGTACCACAAATATTATTCTTGTGGTCAGCTGTTATAGAAAAGTCAAGATCAGCTATCAATATAAAAATATTCTACTTAAATCTAATATTCAATACACTACAGTGTAAAGTTTGTGTATTACAATAGATTAATTAAAATTTCTACATTGGGACACATCGATCAGCTCCAGAAGTTAGAGTATCAATGGGGCTGCAATATTTTTAAGTAACAATTTTCATGAACTCATTTTTTTAGCTCACCTGGCCCGAAGGGCCGGTGAGCTTATGCCATGGCGCCGGCGTCCGTCGTCGTCCGTCGTCCGTCCGTCCGTCCGTCCGTCTGTCTGTCCGTCAACATTTCCTTTAAATCGCTACTAGTCATAAGAGTTCTGCATGGATTGTGACCAAATTTGGCCACAAACATCCTTGGGGGAAGGGGAACAGAACTTGTATAAATTTTGGCTCTGAGCCCCTGGGGGCAGGAGGGGCGGGGCCCAATAGGGGAAATAAAGGTAAATCCTATAAATCGCTACTAGTCATAGAGTTCTGCATGGATTGTAACCAAATTTGGCCACAAGCATCCTTGGGGGAAGGGGAACAGAACTTGTATAAATTTTGGCTCTGAGCCCCAGGGGCAGGAGGGGCGGGCCCAATAGGGGAAATAAAGGTAAATCCTATAAATCGCTACTTGTCCTAGAGTTCTGCATGGATTGTGACCAAATTTGGCCACAAACATCCTTAGGAGAAGGGGAACAGAACTTGTATAAATTTTGGCTCTGACCCCTGGGGGCAGGAGGGCGGGGCCCAATATAGGAAATAAAGGTAAATCCTATAAATCGCTACTAGTCATAGAGTTCTTCATGGATTGTAACCAAATTTGGCCACAAACATCCTTTGGGGAAGGGGAACAGTACTTGTATAAAATTTGGCTCTGACCCCCCGGGGGCAGGAGGGGCGGGGCCCAATAGGGGAAATAAAGGTAAATCCTATAAATCGCTACTAGTCATAGAGTTCTGCATGGATTGTAACCAAATTTGGCCACAAGCATCCTTGGGAAGGGAAACAAAACTTGTATAAATTTTGGCTCTGAGCCCCGGGGGCAGGAGGGGCGGGCCAATAGGGGAAATAAAGGTAAATCCTATAAATCGCTACTTGTCCTAGAGTTCTGCATGGATTGTGACCAAATTTGGCCACAAACATCCTTAGGAGAAGGGAACAGAACTTGTATAAATTTTGGCTCTGACCCCCTGGGGGCAGGAGGGGCGGGGCCCAATAGGGGAATAAAGGTAAATCCTATAAATCGCTACTTGTCCTAGAGTTCTGCATGGATTGTGACCAAATTTGGTCCCAAACATCCTTGGAGAGGGGAACAGAACTTGTATAAATTTTGGCTCTGACCCCCCAGGGGCAGGAGGGGCGGGGCCCAATAGGGGGAAATAAAGGTAAATCCTATAAATCGCTACTAGTCATAGAGTTCTGCATGGATTATAACCAAATTTGGCCACAACAATCCTTGGGGGAAGGGGAACAGAGCTTGTATAAATTTTGGCTCTGACCCCCAGGGGGCAGGAATGGTGGGGCCCAATAGGGGAATTAGAGGTAAATATTCAAATTTCTTCAGAAAATAAACAATGAACCTGTATCCAGAATATTACTTGGCATTACAAACCAGGTGAGCGATACAGGCCCTCTGGGCCTCTTGTTTACATACTCCTTACTAAGGGCATTTTTGAATTTCTTATAAATGATAAGGAGAATCCATTGGTCTGTGCTGTTGTGGTCAAATCCATCTTATAAAATTATATATTTGTTAGGCAGTGATCATCAGATGTAATGTAGCATATATATATCCCCTTAGTCAGTAATATAATGTGTACATATAGTTTGAGGTACCATACACAGGTAAATTGAGGCAGCCCATAACGAAGATATTTTTAGTATCCAGTGCTGATTGTATCGCGTTAAAACATCCAGGTTGTTCAATCATTTCACATAATTATTTAATTCTACACTTAAACATGTCTATTGGCCATTTAATTCTGTTCCAAGGATTTCTACCACTCAACAAAAAAAAATGGTGTGTGTAATACAAACATTTAAGTTTGCTTGAACAATTCCACTTTAACAGATCTAGAAATATAAGTGTACATTATGGGGAATGACTAGACGACAGTTAAAGCTATTTTACCGACCAATACACATTAACCTATACTACAACAGCTCAATCAGTACTGATGTATATATACACACATAAAAAAATCTACGTGTATACAGGCTGTATTTACAATAAGTAATTACATTGAATGTTCGTGATGGAAAAGGAATTGATCAAACACATGTAAATCAGTGTAGACCTATAGGGATATGACCATCAGGCAGACTTTAAATATCTACACACAGGTCGGGCTGAAACATATGGAAGTGTTATTTGAGGTGTACAGTTTGAGTACAGCAGGGATTTACTGGGGGGAAATCTGCTAACAATACCAGGGGTCTCCTGAGTTACCAAACTCTGGGAGTCGGTGTTGAAATGTGGTATAAAGTTACTATAAATATTCTGAATACTGAACTGTTGTGTTCTGATGGGGCAGTCTTTGATGTGAATTTTCTCAAGTGATTTTCTATGGAATTTTATGGCCACAGCTAAGGGTAAGTGTTGTGTTGAAATAATATTAGTGATATATTTTTGGCTTGTGAAATGAATATTGATTATATGATATCAGAGATATAGTAAAGATGGCATATTATTTTAAACATTTTAATTTGCGTTATGAAAATACCTGTATATCTATTATTCCTGCTACACCCATGGTGTATTTGTATAATATATATCCTTCTGTGTCGTATCATTCTATAAACTGTACTACAATAACAATAATACACTTGATGACATGTGTACCATTTAATTACAGATTAATAAGGACACACCCACATCATAACATGTGTTTTTATTCTGGACCATATACCTTAAATTGGTGCAGAATCGGACATATCTCCCCAGATCGTGTCTCATATTTCAGATCATGTTTGTTGCCTATTCACTGAAACAATGAGAGGTACATACTTGTCGTCTCGAATGACATCGGAGACATTTATAGGTCTAATGTCATATCAGTGATAATCATCGAATCCACGCTCTAGAGACGTACGTCACGTAAACATTAGAGTCTGATACAGATCAGTCATGGTTATCTAAAGGTTTTAATTGTACCTGTAACCTAATATAACATATGGCCCTCAGTTTTCTTAGTCAGGTTAAAGCTACAAAAATCTTCCTTTTTTTTACTTTGTAAATGTTTCGGCAGTAATTTCGGTATTGAAATACCACGTTAACAAGGACTGCAGACTCTCTCTGGCTTATGATTTCAAAACCAAGCTATGTCAGACAGATCAGTTAAACATTCTTCTTTTGGCACAATCAGATTTTACTGCAAAAGCAATTTTGAACAGGTTAGCCCAATGATAATTCACCTATGATAATATTTCACACAGTTCTCCATAGAATCATAATGGTTAATACATAAATGATGTACACATAATTAGCTCAATCATATTTTAACACAAATTGTGCTGAAATAATGTTACTGCGATATAGGTACATTTATTATTAGATACAGATAAAATATGTGAATTTTCAATATAAATTTAAGTTTGTTGCAGCCTTAAATGGTCATAGGGTTAGGATACTTACAAATAGGATTAGGATTTTAGGGAAATTAAGTTGACTGAACCCAATGCAATGCATAAATGTCATTTAATTTGCTTTTAATTTAAAAGATTATATAGACGTTATCAAACTGTCCATCATCATTATTCCTGATAATAAGTATACATAGGTGTATATATACTAAAACTATTAACATGTATTTAGTATGTAAAACAATCGGGCCAGTTAAACTGTTCCTTTTGTATAATCTCCTGTGTTAATAGTATCGAGTATATAGACCGACATTGTTTACGCTAATACGGTAATAATGTTTGGTGATAACACTAGTAGCCATAATTACTCATTTGTTAAAGCGAGACAATTGACCTTTATGTCTATAAGCCTAAATGTATGTCACACTTCACTGGTTACACCTGTCCGATACAGGTATATATAAGTATATCAAGTCTCGTTAGGAATTTAAAAGGTCAAATGTAGGTAGAAGTTAACGGTAAGTTAGTTTGTTTTTAAGCTCTATATGAATGTAACACATATAATGATTGGTTTATTCACTTGACTCGGATATAAGAACAACTTATGGTATACTGTGATGGATTAATTATATAATTATCAGTTTGATAATTTGTCTACAAAATGAATGCATACATTTATGTATCTGTCAGTTAAAGTTGTTTCCATTTATGTATCTGTCAGTTAAAGTCGTTTCCAGGTATATTTTAAAGAGGCAACAGAACTATTTCTTGTTGCCATTATTGTAAGCAAGTTTATCAGATCTAATTAATTTAATAAGACAGTTTTTCTATGCTAAAAGACAAAAATAAAGGTAACACATGTTCACTTATTCGGGAAATTCTAATTCCAATATGGGGAATTCTATTTCCCGATATCAGCATTCTATTGCCGATATCGGAAATTGAATTTTCCATATTGGAAATTACTTTTAATTTCCGATATGGAAAATTATTTTCTAATTTGATCCTGATATCAAAATAGAATTTCCGATATCAGAATTACAATTTCAGATATCGGAAATTTTTATTCCAATATCGGAATTAATAGAATAAAAAGTAACTTAGCTTGCCATAGTTCACTGTATATAATCTGCGGCTGAAAATGCATCTGCATGATTTATTAAAAAGAAGAAAAAAAAGAAGAGAAAACGTGACCACAAAAACATGAAGCTATTTAGTGCCAGAGATGTTTTGGTTCTGAATAAGTGAGATGGTACATCATTGTTTATAGACTGCATATAAAACAAGTTTATTATAGACTTTCTCCTGAAGATTCACAATCTCAAAGCTTGCCAGTAATTATGGAATATAGTTAAAAGGCTTTGTTGCATGCATGTGTAAACATTTAGGCGTGCATGTTAGATATAATTGGACATGTTGTGTGTTAGGCCTGGGAGGATGCTGTATTGTTTCTCTGTTACACATCTGTTGGCTATACCCACACAAAGGTCACGCTGTCATATTGCCTCACATACTATATCATGTGTTGAAGTCTGCCAGATTACAATTCACAGATGTTTGCCTTGATTGTTCAAAGATGGCTCATTAACAGGAAACAAAACACACAAAACTTTTTCAGTAATTCCCTTTTACTTATTGTTTATTAGACATTTGTATGTGTTAGGGAAAATACCTTAAGACACTTTAGTTTGAAGTGTTTTGATGAGGTGATGAAGTGTTGTAAGCTGGTCATGCTTTGAACAGCTGGTGATGAACACTGAAATACTTCTACATTTCTTCATCTTGATTGATGCATTGTCAGCTTGCTGGAGTTTGAGGGAAGTTAGAGATAATATGTATAATCATATTGACAGAATAATTGAGTGATTTAATGAGCCATGAAAGTAGAAAGTGAGATCTGCTCTTGATAGTAATTATAATCTGATGTAAGCATCTTGAAGAAGAAACTACCTTTCAGGACTTAATCAAATGTCTCTGTTCATTGTATTGAAAACTGGGCCTTGTTCTGTTTTTTTGAACAGAATCACATTCAATACATTTCTTCATCAATTAATTGATGTTTTTGATATATATCCATGAGATTAACTCTTACTATATATAATATGTATATGGATTGGTTTAATTGCTAACTGCCGTTTGAACTTTCACATCTCTATAACTAATGATCATTCTAATATAAACATCCAGGGTCATATAAGGACTGCCAGATTTGTTGATAGAGGAAATCCCAAGTTTCTGGAGAAAAACCACTGACCAGTAGTCAGTACCTGGCAACTGCCCCACATGGGATTATATATTCAAACTTACAACCTAGAGGTGCACGAGGAGGACTTGGAGTAATATGTTGGGTCATCTTAACCAATCAGCCATCACTGCTCCTTAATCAGTATCCAATTTAATACTTTTTGATGTGCTGTAGTACCTGCTATAATATGCTTCAAATCTATTTCCATTTCATTTACATTTTATATACAATCTATTGAATTGCATATATATATATATATATATATATGTACATGTAATTCCATGACCCTAACTAATTGAAATTATTTTAATTACATCTTTGCTGTACATGTGTGGAACAACTGTTCAAACATTGCCTAACTCAAACTTACAATTAGTCTAAGATTGAGGGTAATTTGGTATTTCCTTTGATATTCATTAACAGGTATTTGCCACATTGTATTATTAACGGTTGCAGATTAACACATGTACAATTAATACATTTAAACAGTTAATCATTAACAGGTATTTTATGTAGAAGTATATTGTCAGTGTTTACACACAGGAAACTGTGACAAACTCACAGGTGTAAACAATAGCATAGTTATATATTATATCCAGTAATAAGCCCCCCCACCCTTCTCCTCTAGAAATAGATGTGGTGAAAATGACCTGGACATAAACTGGCAGTTTCGTTAAGTATTTATGCTTTTGGTTTTTTTAATCTCTTTGTTTTGTAGTGCCATTGTACTTATAACATTAGATGTTGCCAAGATGAATTGAACCAGGTACTTGAATTTAATCACAGAAAAGATAGTAAATACTGAAACCAATGGTCCAAAAACAGTATACATGACGTAAATCCTAAAACCAATGGTCCAAAAACAGTATACATGACGTAAATCCTGAAACCAATGGTCCAAAAACAGTATACATGACGTAAATCCTGAAACCAATGGTCCAAAAACAGTATACATGACGTAAATCCTAAAACCAATGGTCCAAAAACAGTATACATGACGTAAATCCTGAAACCAATGGTCCAAAAACAGTATACATGACATTAATCAAAACTATATCAATATATGGTCTAAATATACATATCAATGAGCTTTATTAAAATTGATCTCCTGATAATAATCATGGCCTTTTCTTCTAGAAAGAATAACAATGTTTCAATTGCTGGTATAAATTCAAACTGTCTCAACTTGATTTCAGAACAATATTTACTGTGATCACAAAGAGAGCCTTAAAATGACATCGTTACATGATGTACTGCCTTTGTAGGGTGAACCGGTGTTATTTTGGTACTTTGGCACATTGAGATATCGCTTTCTCATCTTGGGAGTAACTTGGTAATTATTGCTTATGAATCATTTACTGCCAACGAGACAAATATGAGAAGCTGGCCTGTTGGACAGTCTATAACCTAGCTGAGCTTGTAGTATCCATCACAGGCCGTAATGAGTAACAGAATAGGCCAAGCTCTATTATTTCACCATGAACATGTTGTGTTTACTTTGAACCCCTGGAGACCTAGGAAATCATTCTATTGTACATGGAAGTTCTAACCAGTTTGATGTGGTGATCAGACTATCAGTTTTTCCAGAGAAAAAAAGGCTCATTATTCGGTGAGTTAGTCGACTTCAGTAATTGATCATTTTATAAAGGCTATGACTAAGCAGGCAAGTTGTCTTTTATTGATCAAGGTTTGACTAATACCGTTCCTGAAATTTTTCAAGAATTTGAGTCTAAATAGAGAGAGTCGGTCTCTAAAAAATCAAATTAAGGGGAGATAATCTTAAGATAAAGGTTAAGGGGAGATAATCTAGAAGTGAAAACAAATAGACTATAGGAGTCCAGGGGAGACAATTTTATATTAAAACACTTTAACCAAGGGAGATAATATATTTGTTATTTTAACACAAAGGGAGATTTTTTTCTAGTAAAACCTGAAGGTCCTGCTTGGAGCGGGAATGGAAACTTATCGATTGGATGATCTTAGATAATTCTGTTTGTATATAAAAAAAAACCCAAAAAACTTTGGATTGATCCATAGGAGGAAGCTGTTAGTCTTATTACTGACAATGCCAATTAACCTTAATTACAGCCCATCCAAACCTCATAATGGTAATACCCAGCTATATAACAGGTGTATATATACTTACATCTGATTACCTTACCTACAATGTAGGGGCTAGGTAGATTGGATCACATAGATCACTAACTATTACCAGATACACATTGGGTCAGACTTACATAGAACAATCACTTTCTATACTAACTGATCGTGACCCTAGATGGGGTGGGTGTATGATCTGGTTCGACCTCTTCACTCCCATGACTTACATCATTGTAATGTATCTGATGTAATATTTCCATTATATCTGTTGGATTTCTATTACAGAATCATTGATCTATCCGTGATTCACCCAATCAGAGATTTCTAAGCCAATCTACCAGTAAATGGTGAATACACACAGATGTACAGTTCACTAACTCCAACCCTATAAGTTAATTACCCTTTTTAGTTCCTTTTTAGTTTGTTACTGTCAAAAGTTATGATCTTACTGGGAAAGTATCTTCAATACCTGTCAAAAGATGTGGTAGTTTAAGGAAGCCATACCAACATTATTTTTTTGTTGCTGACATTCAAGGCAGACAGAGAATGTTGGCTATTTCCCTCAATTGTCAAGACGGTTTAACTGCATTAGTTTCAGCGTTTGTATCATTTTGCACAGACAAATTAATCCCAACAAGTCTACTAAAAATGTATTAACAATAAATCCCCATGAGGCAATATCTGACACCTTAACCACTTAGCCAAAGTGGCCCCCTCTCCCACATCTTAAGAATATTAGAGCATAGTTCATCAGAATCATAAGCTTAGATAGAACATAAATTTTCTCTGTGGTCTTCAATTCTAGTAGGTCAATATAACTATTTATCTCAATCCCATCCCCTAAGGTAATTCTACGTTGAGACTTGAGGTGACAGTAATCACACCTATACGGACAGGTATGTCTTATCTTGTTAAGTCACTGCCAGCTCATCTTACCTGACTGGCCGGTCAGTACTGATAGAGATAGTTGGAAGATGGACAGTTAAACAAAGTATACTTATATTCTAAGTACATTACAGATAAGTGTAACTGGTTCGAAGGTCAAAACCATTAGATATATGACTAAAGCCAGGTAGGTCATATATAAGTACTAATTTAAGGGCGGTACAGGATACACATGTAATTTACCTTTAAATCTGATATATCTGAATTTGTTTACCTGTCCAAGGTTCTAACGATGGAAGAAAGGTGTCTAACCAGGTGTGACCAGGTAAGTTCAGGTATTGCTATATAAACTTAATGCATTTGAGAAACATATCATGTGCATATATGATTATTTTCTCAATATGCATCCCTGCATGTCGATGGATTTTTTTCCAAAATTGTTTGCTGTTTGGGCTATAAAGTTTAAAAATGAAGTTTTTAATGAAAATGCATAAACATGTACCAGTATATATATGTATTTTGTTGCCTACATCTATATACATGTAGGCCTTTTCAATCTCCTAATGTTATGATCATACTATGGTATCTGTAGAGGAGGGCCAATGTTGCTGATTTGTGTAAGCTGTATCAGCCTGAAGACTTATGGTTTTACAGGTTGTGGGTGCAGGTTCATGGTTATAGGTTGAAAGTTGATACAGGCATGTTGTTTATGGGGGAGCCTGATTCCCATCCCTCATCCACAGTTAGTGATGTGATAGACAACATCTCCCAGCTTCTGTAGCAGGATAATGACAGATAGATATCTACAACATGACAAGACCTCGCTGTGTCTAAGAAGTTAAGGAGGCCATGTACACACAGCCAGTTTACATAAAACTTGGCTTGTTTGTTTGGAGATGTATGTAAACCTATGTCAGTCAGTGTCATCTTATATTCTCCCTCAGAGCAGTATATATAAAACCACTCAGGATATATAAAACTACCCAGGATCAGGACCCAGTGAGTATAAATCATTTAAACTGGAATTAATATTGCTACATGTTTACTTGGTGCCCAAATTAGAGGATATCGTGTTTGTAAGTGAAAAGTGACATCAAATTCAAATTGTCTTGGTGATGATCTGGTTTAGATGGTCATATCAGGTATATTTATTTGGAATGTAGGGAAAATATTTACATATTGTGCAATTGTATGCAAGTTTAAAGAAAGCTATTATACATACATTAAGTTTGTTGCACACAAAACATCTGATTTAGTGCTTAAGGACATTTTGCAAAAAAAAACCTACAAATTATCTGATTTAGTGCTTAAGGGCATTTTGCAAAAAAAACACACAAATTATCTGATTTAGTGCTTAAGGGCATTTTGCAAAAAACATTGTATATAAACAAAATGTAGTTAACATGAAAGATTGCAAGGAAAACATCTTACACAAACCATGCAATGATTTTACAGATAACTGCAACCAAGCAGTAATATAAATATGACGTTCTATACACATAAAGCACAAATATATATAACTCCTATTATACATATGTGTGATGCATGTATAAAACTCATATATATATGTAAGGCACCTGTATAAAAACTAAACACAAGAAATCAAGACACCTGTATAAAACTATTATACATATACTTAAAAGTGTGCAGCTATATTGATAATACATCATGAATGTTTGCTGATGTTATTGCCATAAAAACTGATCATTTATGCAGAATGTAGGTGGTAAATACTTTATAGTACAACATGGGGAGAATGGGGGGAGGTGGGAGAGGTGGGGGTCTATGATTATACAGCCAAACAAAATATCAATAGTACACACAGCAGACAGTCATTTCTCCAAGGCAAATATTGCAGTTAAATTAGTAGGTAAAAAGATCATTTCATAAAAAAAACGAATGTCAGACATGGAACTTTTAACCTCTTTTTTTTTGCCAAACATTTTGAGCTAGTTAGTATTCATACAACCAGAGTGGACCTTTTGACCTGATGAATGACCTTTGACCTTGTAAATGTTGCTCCCTGCTGCTGTAGCTCAGTACAGGGTAGCTTGTCACTGTCTCATGGCTAATTACAGATCCCCTGGAACCTTTCACCAAGTAGATGTTTGCCAGGAACCTTAACAATCTTTGCTATGATTCTTTCCTTTATGTGCCATTGCTTCCTTGTAGCTAGAAACCTGCTGGTCAGGTATATGGTTCAAATTCTATCACATCTGTTTGAAGCATTCTGTTAGGAAGTTCAGTATTGAAATTGCATTTGATGGAGTGAATATACTGAAAATTGTTGAAATTGTATTTGATGGAGTGATTATATTGAAAATTGTTGAAAATGATTTGATGGAGTGAATATATTGAAAATTGTTGAAATTTCATTTGATGGAGTGAGTATATTGAAAATTGCTGAAATTGCATTTGATGGAGTGAATATATTGAAAATTGTTGAAATTTAGATTTCATATCAATTAAATTATTATTAATTAATTTTCAAGTTTCTGTTCATTTTGGTGAGTTCTTAAGGAATGAAAGATATTTGCAGTTTTGGACCTTCTGATGCTTTTATACAATCCTGTATGTAACTGAAGAGGTGCTTAGAATATGTAATTTGTATTGGTGTCAGCTTTCTTTGTGACTGACATCTCAACCCCCTTAACTCAGTGTTATTCATTGAGATCCTCAGGGACAATGGATGGTTGTGATATAAGGTTACAGTGCTGTCATACCATTGTTAATGGTTCTTCTCCTCCAGACGATGAATACACCCTTTATATATAACCCTCATCCCATCATACACATGATAAAACTTCTTTTGCCACCTCTCTTTCCTTCAATCAATCAACTGCATTCTTTCCTAGTAATATACAATGAACCCAATCCTTCAATAACCAATTATCTTTCAAATAAAATGCCCCTACCATATATGCAAAATGTTAATCCCTTTCACTTCTGTTTTAATCAATAAGTATTCCTTCTCTGACCAAGTACCTGCCATTAGTAATCCTTCAACAAATCAGCCGAGGTTCATCTATCGGCAAACCAATTATATGTCGTTTCCGTTAATGGGTTATCTCCCCTGCTCAAGGACTCTAGGCCTCCCCTGATCAGCCTCATTTCATCAATCAACCTTCTGGCTGTCCATGCTCCCCTCCATCAAGTAAACCTTCCTTCCATATCTTACAGGAGGCGCAATACTGTCCACGATCATGCCCCTTAAATCAGTCATCTCTTTTTACGATACTGTCACAAAGAAGTGCCTCCCCCCCCCCCCCCCCCCCCCCCCCCCCCCCCCGAAAACATACAAGCCAACCTTCCTCCCCAAGCCTAAACATTGGCAAAGATGACATTGAAAATCGGTCAATCTCCTGCCTCATACAAAAATAAGCATCAAACCATTTCACATTAGGTTTTAAAGCCAAGTTCCCTGCCTGTTAAACAGAAGGTGACATTGCTGTCTATCTCAAGGCTGTGTGTTGCTATTGAATCCCATCATCAGCTGTCTGCCTTTCCCTCAGTCATCCCTCCCTGTAACAACACAAGGTGGATTCCTACCCAAGGCTAGTACATGTTGTTATAGAACCACAGACCTCAGTGTTTGGCTGTTTGATGTGATGGGTTTGTGAACGCAATTTTAAACCAGAATCTCGGGAGATTGATGGAGAATGGCTACGATGTAACCTTCTGTGCTATCGATTTGTTTACGTTTCTGTAAGACTGGTAAAGTACATTCAGTCTAAGATGGTGGATGTTCGTGTGTGGCTCTCTGTATAAGGCAGGTAGTGATTCTGGTAAGTTTTATCAGTGATGGACCCGTTAAAGATAAACCAACATGGACGTGCATGAACTGAATTATTCATCTGAGGTAAGCCTCGATCATGTATATACTGTTGATTGGTATCACTTGGAATGTAGGTCAACAATTCGGAATATCCAAACAAGTTAGAATTTTATTTCATTAATGAAGATGTTTGATCTACTGTTTTGGTGTAGCTGGATGCTACTTATAATAATGTTGATATTGACGACAATAATATTCACCTGGTAATTAGTGTGATATTTCGCTGATGCGACAGATTCTACTCTGAGTATATGCTAATGTCATTTCCTGTTGGAAATTATGATTAAGAATTATTTTCACAACAAATTTTGTTATACATACGTATTATAAATATTACCCTGGTTTCCCTAAGACGAAATAATGAAAATGCTTTGATAATATAATTACACCACAGGAAATGTTCCGTTTTTCTAGACATGGCATTTCTATAAAAAATGAAAATGATATGTATTCAGTCGTTGAGTTCATACTGGTATAAACAACAATGGCGTTAGCTGTATTAGTGTATGAAGCTTATTTTAGGTATCATAACAGTACCTTATCATTGAGAAGTGCCTTTATTGAACATGTTTGGGTTACAGCTGATTCTGTTGTACATCATTATCTCCATGGCAACCTTTACAGACCAGTTCGCCTGGTGTAGTGTTCAATAGATCCAATGTAGAAATCAATTAATCACCAATGCTCGGAGACTCTACATTCTATAATTCTGTCGCAGTGGATGCAATAAACATGAAATTTGTTCTTTGTGTAAAGGATTTTCCATCTAGGTTATTGGAATGTATTTTATTTCTGGTAATGTTTTTATCAGGTCACCGTGCAGTATAATACTCACTAGCAATACATACAATAATCTGTTCAAGACAACGTCAAAACATCTACCGTAACAAGATCCCGTCATTGAAATTGTTTCTTTATATAATATTATGTGCAGATATACTACATAACTAATATATAATTTATGTCGATATAATTTTGATGTTCGCTAGATGTTATTCCATCACCATTATATATATTAAGACAGACCAGATAATGATAGACTTCACCAATCACATTAGCCGTGAAGACTTTTACATGGCTGATTAAGCAACTGATTATTTTACCATTACCACGACTACACTTTGATCAGTATGTCGGGTCTAATCAATGTTTGAATTCTATAGAAATCTGTAATAGAATCTGCTCATAACGTGTCAGTTTTATATGTAGTGCTTTCACTTGTTTGGAAACTGCTTTAGATTTAGCGATTATTGAAGATGTTAATGAAAGCCATTGCTTTCCTCTAGATATCGGAGACTGTTTACAACACTTAAGTTGATGTACTAAAATGATGTGTCTTTACCAATTTTCACCTCATCTGAATGTGTTGCCTTCATAATATTAATAATTCAATGAACAAACAGGAGAATTTTTTAATTAAATGAATACGTTCGTTCTGGGAACAGACATCATCGAACAGCTGTGTTATTCTGATTATGACTTTCGGTTAAAAACTTTTCAAGTATACATCAGATAATCTTAATAGGAGCGTTATGGAAAACGAAACTTTTTTCTCACAAAAATAAACTGTTATTTAAATGGATATGTTTTATCAGATTATGTTGCAGTCATATATAGTTACTTCGCATCATGTCTTTAAAACGTGCAAACATTATGGCATTTGATATTTGACTTATTCCCTCATTCTAGTTTTTAACTAGGGGAGACAATCTGGTATATAACTCAGCTGAGAAAGTCTTATCAACATTTTGGATTGATGAAACCGACACTACCGGGTAAATGATTTGAATCTGTTGTGTATATATCCGTAATTTTTTGTATAAATATACCTACCAGTGAAAATCCAACCCAAGCATTTCAGATTAAAGCGTTGATGTTTTCTTTGCTAGTGTATCAATATTAGTTCGTATCTTGGTTACGATGACTGTGGTTTCTATAGAAACCTGATAGCAGAGGATCAGTATATACCACGACTTTATGAACCTTGCCAAGAGATTGTATATAGATATAACCAGGGTACCTTTATCTTAGATATTCTGTACTGTTTGGGCTGCAGTTATATCTGGATCACACTTATCATCAAACTTACCAATATCCTATATAACATTTGGTTCCGTGAACAGTGAAGTACAATCCCTTCATTCTGTGACCACAACCTGATAAATGTCATTTATAAGATGAACAACGTGGTATCATGGCAGTAGCATCAAATACTCCTATTAAATGTCGGGTCTTTGACCAGATGAATGCAGTAATAGGGCATAGATCCTGATTTTGTCTGCAAGTGTGTTAAGCATAGTAGTAATCTTATGCCTTTAAATGACTGATTCTGAAGTCTTTTTATTTCCTTATAATACATGGTATTGCATCAGCCACAGAATTGATATTTATGTGTTAGTATTGCACATGGAAATTGTAATGCAAATTAAATCTAGTATTTTACATCAAATATACTCAAATCTGAATGTTTGAATCGGTGTTGATGTTGATTCAAGCCTGTTATTACTTACTGTACACAGCTTAAAATCTTTTTATGTCTTTTACAGAAAATATGAGCTAGCGGTCACTTCCTTTAAGCTTGCCGGCTATTCCATCGTCTTGCCTCTCCACCTCCCCAACAGTCATGTTAACAGAACAGCTCCCAACAAGACAGGACCTTGTGGAGTCACTCGACTCGGAGGCCATATTTGATTATTTGATCCAGCATGGTGTTTTGGATGAGGGGACAAGGGACGGAATACGAGGGGAGACAACCAAGGTCCAAAGAAACACTGCGTTACTGCAACACCTACAGGGGAACGGGGACTCCGCCATTGCCTTATTTATAAACGCTCTCAGACAGTCTGGCCAGCTTGTTCTAGCTAGCTCTTTGGATGTAACCAGTAAAATTAAGCCCACCTACGGATCAGGTAGGTCGAGTTCTATGAATGACATTACAACGAAACATGGGTTAGACAAAGTCTTCGAACTTTGATGTCACGTAAGGTAGCTGGATAGGATGGTTGTTATAATAAATGACAGTAAAAGGTTACACAGAAATGCATATTAATATAATTGCTCGGCTGAGTCATCCCGACCATTCTAACAATCGCTTTGCAGACAGTTAAATACATCTATTGATTATAGAAATACACAAAAACATGACAAAAGAAATCGCAAGATTCAGTTACGAATTGAGACCAACACGAAAAAACATCTTTTCTTTTGTACAACATTGACTTTGTTTGCCTTTCATTGCATATTCTTCTGTACATTTACTACAGTTCCCCTATCGACATTGTTTACACTGAGCACAAGATGTTAGCAAAAGTATTAAAGAAATACGAGAATACCTTGTCCGATTTATAACCAAAGATTGCTTATATGTATTGTTCAATTTGTATGGCGTATACAAGTATTGTTTAATTTGTTCCTTTTTATTTGCAGGTTACCTAGGCAAGGAGCGATATAAAGGTGAGAACCACACACACACATTCACCGGAGGATACACTATAAGACATTTACGTTAAAATTGGCTCAGCTGACTTGTACATTAGATATAAAATACCGTGGATATAAAGTGGTAAACTCGTGGCGGTTACATGTTTCTCGCGATCCGTTTATTCTCAATAAAGTTACAAGTATATTTGTCTGATTTGTACAACATTCTCTCACACACTTTTGACGTTTTTTAATAACGATTGTCTTTTTTAATATGCAGTTTAGCTTTGATCTTTTACCATTGGTTAAAACACGTTCACTCTTTTGCAGGTCAAGTAACCATTAAAATCCTTGTTGATTCGATCAAGGGATTTTTTCCAAAGTGGGAAGAAGGGGATCAGTTGGAAGAGAAACATGGAGATACGCCCGAAAAAGAAGTCAAACCACACGGAGGAACCAATGTAAACGATCTCAATGTTCTGTTAACTCCACGTCGTATGCACAAGTCTTACGAAAATATGACAATGATTGATGGGATAGGAGATGGGTCAAGGTCAAAGATGTGGCGGATTCATGAATATTCATATGACCGGGAGGGGTATGATACCGCAGGCGAAGAGGATGAGGATGGAACGAAATCAAGAGGGTTTTGTTGGTGTCTATGTATTCCACGTAGAAAAAAGGCTAAAAAGTACAAACAAAATTACCCGGGGCCTGCGAAAGAGAGACAGAGAAATGAAAGCCCAAGAAGTGTTCAGCCTCGCTCCAGGACCACACACAATAGGGGAAGTAGCCCATTTACAAGTGATATCAGCTCTCCTGCCAAGGGTCAACAAAAGATCAAAGGCGGAAGTTCGAATACATATTCACCTAAAAAGACAGACGTTTCTATGCAACGGAATTCAAATGGAAAAGATAGATCCGGAAAAGTGCAATACAATGTCAAAGACACAACTGTAACACATTCCAAAACCAAACAAGCAGGAAGTGATCGGGCAAAGCACAAAGAGAAAACTAAATATGGTGTTAACCAGCGAGGGAGAAAAGGTGAAGGTCGTTCACAAGGACATAGTTCAAGGTCAGAAAATAAGGAAAACACTCCCCCAGTCGGTTCCTGTTCCAACACGCCAAACAAATGTGCAAATAGTGATACAAAACCCAGGCAGAGTAACGACTCTGTGTTATCTGACGAAGAGCCAGTGGAGTTCTGTGTGATGTGGAAAAGTCGGGGGCCAACGTTCGACCAACACGTCGATAAATTTAATGACATTATTGATAAGGATGTGGCGATCAAATCGCAAATTGTGAAATATTTTGAACAAGAGCGCGGTACGCTTGTATTGTCTGTGTATTCTAGCGAAGATTCACTTGTTATTTGTAACATCTGTATGACGTGCGAACAGGTGAAAAACATTCAGACTGACGAACGGTCCGGACTTCTTACTGAATTAATCGAAGGCATGATGCTCAAAAAATCTGTGATCGAGGCTCTCAATGTGGACGAAATTAAACTTCAAGTGGTGGTGGATGACAATGAGATTGACCTGGCGATGGATGACTTGAGATAAGTGACATATTACTGGAAAACCCGCACCACTGTTCAGGCTGTTGGCCACTGACAAAAAGCAATTTTAATGTGCAATTAACACAAGAATTACAATTAACTAGTTAGTTTCGTTTGACGAAATAGCGATTCACGTGCAAACGAGACACGTGAAAGGGAATGATGGTAAATATCTAAATGAGATTTTTTATGATATGTACATGAGAATGCAAAGTACTGAGTGAATAGCTATATGGATGCAAACTTTCAAGTTCGTCTAAATACATCAGTCGTAAACTCTGTGATACATGAACATCGCGTGGTCATAAGGACAGCACTTTTGAGCTCTACGAAATCTTAAAGAGCATCCATAGCTTATTGCCCGCTATAGATTGAACAGGCATCACAATGTCCAGTTCACTTTATAGCTATATATATATCTACGTCGTCGCACATATCCTCCTGTTGTTGAACTAAGACATATAACATTTATGCTTTCTAGTCTTCCTGGCATACATCTAACTTAAACAAACGGCGTGTGTTTAAATGTACATGGAAAGAAGTGGTTTTTTTCGATGCAATGTGTGGCATCCTGGAATGAAATGTTCGAAGGGTTTCATACCGGTGCTAATTAAAGGCATCAGTTATAGTTAATTATTCTGTTTACCGGAGTTTAAAATTATAATTAATGATGGAAAATATAATGATGCCAATATATATGATTTTTTTCAAAGTTGAACAGTTAGTTTACCGATATAATTACACTACGAAAGTGTCCATGGACATATAAAACAGAAAATCCACTATTATCATATTAAGTTAGTGTCCAACATTCGTAATCACAAATAACAAACTTGTGTATATATTACAAGGCCATTTCAAGCCCAAATGGCCTTGTACCAAGTGAGTTTGCGTTCATATTTTCCGTGGTCAGATTTCTTTTTATATTCGAAAAATGAAATGACCATGGCCACCATTGTATTGTCACTAGCAATAAAAATTTACGGTTGTGTTGACAAAAAGTAAATCAGGATATTGAACGGTGCGTTATAACGCTATGTAAGCATGCCTGCATTTCATTTTCGAACGTAGTGTTGTGTTATGCAGGGAGGTCCCATTTCGCTACATAACTATAGCGCTATACAGTAGTATAAAGCAACAGCTTGTGTACCCAGCGAATATTATATATACATCTCCACAAAATGGAGTAATGCATGCTTTTACATCACGGCGACTTTGTTCTGGTGATAGCAAAGATCAGATGGTTATGGAGGTTGACAAATGTAAAAACACCTGTAATAAACACATACCAAAAATAAATGTACTTTGTATTTAGACATCATTTCCGTACAACATCATTGGCTCTCGAAAGCGCGCATGATGTTTGACGCTCCTTGTTTTAAACATTCGACACCATAATCTGGCCTTGCTTGAAAGCAACATCCATTGCTTTTATATTGTTATACTTACATGGTAATATTTACTTAAATAATGACCAAGCCATGTCATTTATCGTGCTTTACATCTACCTACTTTTAATTATTGCAAAAAGGAATTATTCAATGTTATCAAACTTCTTTTTAATAACGTTTTGGCTGCCATTTAGGCAGGTAGCTGTGTTATGTGCAATATTTTTGTCTTTCCATGTAAAATGTTTGCTGCGTTATATAGGCATAGAGTCACATAGAGTAGGAGAGGCGTGGTAAAGTTCTCTCCCTTTGTACGATTTCATAACGTTATAGCAGATTTTTGTTGGTGATTGTTGCATTGATAACTCGCCGACAAGCGATATCAATATTTGGTTCAGAACTTTCGTTTATGAGAACATTTGTGTTGATTATGTGATTTTAAGATATGGTCCTGGATGTAATTATTTCAGAGTTGTCACTAACTACGTACGTACAGCTGATATTTCTATTTTGAAAGCTGGCACTCAAATACGTGATGTTTATTTTTTCATGAACACGTTATTTCTGTGGACAGTAATATAAAGGAACATGTGTGCGCATGTCATATAATATTTTAACGAGCCAGCAGGAGGACAGAAATATCAATCAAAGCTTCGTACAGAACTACTGGTTGATAATTAGGTTACTATGGAAATGTTTTTATTTGCAACAAACACCATATTGATCATTTGAATTTGTCGGTATATACATGCCTTCGAAGGTTTCATGCTGTTTCACCATCTCTAGATATAAATACCTTATAATTACAATCCTAAATAAATGTCACGAGATGGTATTTTTGAAGAATCATAACATACGTATTCGTGATTCCTCAACTATAAAATAAGTTCTGATCATATTTGAATAAGCTCCTCGACGTTTTGCAAGTAACAGCGTTTTAAAAATTGAGTACATGTAGTAAGATATTTTACAATATACGCATCATTTCTCAATTTTACAATCACATCTTTGCATCTACTCTTACTGTCATTTTTCTACCAATTAATTATAAATAATTCGCCAATTTTACAACAATCATTTTAGCTTGAACATGGTAACAGGTTGTGATAGTAGCGTTGTAATGACATTTTATATGATTATTCCGTCAGAGATTTTAATTAAAAATAATTATATTTTTAGCATATCGATTAACAAACATACCGATGATCTCTTTTTATTGACCAATCTATTTTGCCATTGATATCATTTAGAATATGCTTGTTATACAAATCATTACATAATACTGCGAAGTGTACATTTCGGGGTGATTCGGTTCTTTTTACCATTAAATGTTGTTGGAATGATAGCATTACACAGCCAGAGATGTATATCCTATTAAAGGCATAGAGGATGTAATTCTTCCTCTTGTGATTGAATAATATTCATGTCACATGTTATCTTTAACATGCTATTAGGATCGATTACATGTCTGGGTTATGACAGAAAGTTGAATATGCATGGTATTAGTAAAAGCATTCCTGTTACAAAAATCATTCAAATCAGTTGTAAGAATGCATGTTTCCATGAACCTGCAAGTAATTTGTATTTCTATTCACATAACATTGCATGTTTAACGTTTTAGTAACAACATATTTACTGTTTAAAAGTAACAAACATTTATAGGTTTTGTTCTCCCAGCTGAATACATCCATTGTGTTATTTTCTTTTGTTTGACCTGTGCAATATTTGTATGTTATTGTCACAATTGTTCTCATTTGCATGTTGTCTTTTTGGTCGATGAGACGGTTATATAATGATGTAGGATCTCGAAATTCACCTGGTAAGTTTCTTTTGTGGCCATTGATTGGGAATACACCTGAATCTTGATTGGACGTTAGAGACAGTTTATATGGTTTTATGGTTTATGTCAAGTGATTAGTTTCTAAGTAAGATGTGATGACAGTCCATTTATGCTAATACATTTTAATCGAATAAATGAATGCAAATGCTACATTATGGTTTGTTATTAATTCATATTTTATGGGAAAAAAACATGTTCGCAGCAACTTAAATGTTGACTGGTTACGGTGTAAGTCCGCTATCTAAACCTCTATGATTCTACTGAATCTGCATTAGAAATATTTTTGCTGTGATTTATTTACACGATTTCCTGATACAACAAAGCTGTACAAACGTCTCCCATTTCTACTTACCTTTTCACCCATCGTTCTCCGTTTCGACGTATGCTTCATTGAGAACAATTTTCATACCATTTTAAGACTTTATTTTTAATATCACATACAGAACAGTAGACTTACCGATATACATTTTCAGGGGTCATGTCTCCTAACTCGACTTGCCATGCACCGAATCTGAATGCTCCGCCGTACATCATAAAAATGACACCTTGTGAGAAACCAAACGCGATGCCAGCCATCTGTGCTTGTTTGAGGAACGTTCTATATAACAGTAAGACATATTAAGGAGAATCAATGGTTGATTGTGATCTGCTGATCAGTTCTCAATAATTTGATTACTACTGATTTATAGTGTACACATGTATCGTGTTTACTAGTTAACTACACATGAAATTCATCCTCATTCTGATGACGCCAACTCTTCAGGTGGTAGCGTATTATACGCCGTTCTTTATATTACTTAAGATACATAAACTATTCTGTATTTGCATATTATAGACTTATCTGCCCTTGTGGGTAGGTAATGATTGTGACGTTATTTGTTTTCGAGCGTAACGTCATACTTTTCGGAGAAAACGACGTAAATTGCGCCCATAAAATAATGACGTAACAATGGATACCTATTCACAAGGGAGGTAACTCTGTAATTTACAAAGACGGAATTGCACTTACCGTAGTGGCCCTTTCAGACTGTCGTAATATTCTTGAAAGAAGAAGTTCTCTCTGTTGAGTGTCTGGACGGTCCGGATGTTCTCTATAGCTTCACTAGCGACCTGATGGAATCAGTAGAACATGGTCATGGTAGGTATTGTTTGTAATAGCGGGTTTTTACTGTTTGTGATAGCGGGTTTTACTGTTTGATAGCGGGTTTTTACTGTTTGTGATAACGGTTTGTACTGATTCTGATATATCGTTTTATATAATCGATCACATAACATTTGAATTAGCGTTCACTACAAGTTCAGATTGATATCTCGCGATAACAAAGTGGATTACAGGATATGATCATACGTGACTAACTACAATGATTAATCGTCTGTGTGAAGAATTATAAGCGTGTAAATATGACGAACAAATCGATTAAAACAGTTATCACAAAAATGCAATCAACCGACGATATAAAAATTAAATTGCACTATTTACTGACAAACAGCATGAGAAAATACACCGATGAGAACCCCATGTTTATTTAGATTTTTCTTTAATAGTTTAATCCGTCTGTTTGCCTCATATGAAGGGGCTATTCTTTTCATGCAAATCTATGGATAACGAACTAAAATGCAAATAATTAGTTCAGAAAACAGGATAGTGGTCAGGGGAAAAATTGAATGCAGTTCCAAGTGAGCCATTTTATTATCAAAGATTAATGTGTATATGATATAATTAAGCATTGGTTACACACCAATATATGTAAAAAAACAATATGACAACCAATGCTTATATTTACATATATACAACGATAAGTACAAGATTTCACTCTATTTCAAATATTTTCATAAGAATATGTTTCCATATTGATCAATTTTCAGAATATATGTATGTTATATTTTTCAGTTAATTATTATATTGGCGTAAAACCCAGCCATTTCTTGACCTTTTGAACTCTGATTGTGGTGTTAGTACGCCAGAGCCAAACTGTCAATGTAAATAATGAAAAATATCATACATTGGGCTTAGTAATAATATATAGGTACAATGCAATGGTAATGTAAATATATCAACTTAGTACTACCTTTCCGGCGTTTTCTAACGTTTTCTGGTCGCCTTTGTGTTGTCCTGTGACCACTTTAAACTGTAGATAACCTGCACACAGTCAGAAAACAATATTATACTGTTTATAGAATAAAAGTATATTCATTGTAAGGTATTATCGATATGTTGCCTCACTATTTGTATCAAGCATTATCACGACGATACTATTATGATAATTATGTATGGATAGTTTGTACCTGCTGCTGCTAGAATAGGCACCCCTCCCAGCACGACCAGAGCAAGCTTCCATCCGAAGATAAAGGATATGACGAGGGCCGCTACCAGAGACACGAAGGAATTCACCACGATAGATAGACGTATTCCTGTCACCTGTAAAGAAATGTCTGAGGATAAAATAAAAAAAAAATAGTCCGTCGGTATATATGGTTACTTTGATATTTTAATCAATTTGGCATGTAATAGTTTTTTGTATAATAATAAAACACAAACATTTTATGATTATAAAAGGCAATAAAATCGTCATTTATAAGGTCTCCTCCGAATTATATCCATTTGTTATATTATCACAGCACAACAGAATGGACAGTCCTATCCAGTTGTCTCACGTTCGTATACTTTGTGCTACTATTTGATCTTTATATTTTCTGTGTTTTTTTCTCTCCCTTTTTTCTCCCTGTTTTAGTTTAGCACTTACAGTTTGTAGAAGAGTGGCATCAGTAGCGAGGCGTGTGGTCAGAGCCCCTGTAGAATGTTTGGGGTCATCAAAGTACGACACATCTTGTCGTAAAAAAGCCGTGAACACATTCAAACGTAGACGTAGAGTTAAGTTCTCCCCAGAAAACGCAAAACACAGATTCTATAAAAAAAATGAGTACAAATATTTGAATTAAAACAGCACTTACATTAAAAAGTAAAGAAAACAAACAAAAATGTATTTTCCAGGCGCGATGTATTCGCGTCTATATGTCGCGTTTCAACGATTCGTACCTTTATATTACATTATATATATAATTGGTTTTAGGTATTTCAAAGATTTTTGAAATATTTTTCTTATTTTTCTGACGGTAAAAACATGAATATGATATTGAATTAATTCATGAATAGTTATGGCAATCAATGTATTATATATGTATATATAATCATCAAATGAGTACAATTTCAATAGGAAATCCAAATTAAAGCTGTATATCAACAACAAATAGTTCATATGATACATTGTGATTAGTAAGTATGACGTAACATAGAAACAGAATTTAACAAAGGATGACAATTTATTATATATATATGTAATGTACAAGTACTTACCGATACCAGTTGGACGATGTAATGTACAAGTACTTACCGAAACCAGTTGGACAATGTAATGTACAAGTACTTACAGTTGGACGACGTAATGTACAAGTACTTACCGAAACCAGTTGGACGATGTAATGTACAAGTACTTACCGAAACCAGTTGGACGATGTAATGTACAAGTACTTACCGATACCAGTTGGACGATGAAGTTGAGGACACCGAGACCGACAAACATCATACTCCACAAAACACTGTCCTCCCCTTGATTAATGAACACCTGTAATCAAAGAAAATCGGGCGATAATAAAGTAATGACAAGGTAATAGCCCGTCCACCAATCAATCTGAGTCATTTATTCACAAACCCAAACATCGAGCCACGCATCCATCCATCCATCTACTTTCCTCCATTTCCCACTCCCGTTTTCTCTATCTTCCTCCCAACCTACCAATATACATACTATAAACTAATATCGTATACCTTTATCATTTCACTGAAGAAGATGGCGAAGGCAGGCATGGTACATCCTCCTATACCTGATGCGATACAGCCCAGCAAAATGAAGTGCCACTCGGGAGCATTTTCACGCAAAATACGAAAATATTTCGGCGGGTCATACTCCTCTTCCTCCACAACCTATGTTAATGATAAATAAAAAGTTAACACTGTAAATTCACTTATTTTGTGGGGATTGATTTACAAGAGATTAAGATTCGCGAAATCACAGGTACAAGGTCGGGCGGTTATGAGTGGAAACTGCAAACTCATGTCGCCGTGAACGAATTAGACACTATATTACATACAAATAAATTATGTTCCTATCGCATCCAAATAGTTACACCCACCTCTTTCTCCTTTTCGTCTTTACTGGTAGGCACTTTGATCGAGATCTGACGAGACATCTGGCGGGATATTTGTCGAGAGGTTTGACTAACAGGTTTTTCAGAGGTGGACGACCGATGGGACTCTTTTCTCGATCTTTTCGCCACGAATTTAGCTTCTATCTGACTTTGGCCTACCTCTAGCTCGGCAGCTAAAAAGACATCATTTATTTTTGATGAATTCGACAGATGAAATTATTCTGTATGATAACAAAAAACTTTCAGGGAGAAAAAAACCAAAGCTGGTTGTCCTCGAATAACAATTGCTATCAACATGATACCCAATAGATGCATAGCATATCAATTCATATATTCTAACCAAAAACAACGTGTATCGACAATGCAACACAATATTTCAACATATTTCATTTATTAATGTCTTTATACAATACGGAAATACGTCGTCATACTTTTATAAATACACTACTTTAATCTCTTATTAAATAAACGAGTTTGTATATCCTTGTATCGAACTTCCTTTTCAAATTATTTTTTATTTTTTACATTTCCACAATTAGATATTGCAAATAACGAAAAAATAAATTCAACGTACCTAAATCATTGCCCTCATTTTCCTCTTCATTATTCTTTCCATCATCGTCATCATCGTTGTCATCATCGCTATCATTCTCCGCCAAAGCTTGTGCCATAACGAGTTCGTAGTAGAGTCCTTTTTTGTTCATCAGCTCTTCGTGAGTACCTTGCTCGAATATCCTGCCGTCATCTACCACACATATCAGATCGGCGCTCTGGATGGTGGACAGTCTATGGGCTATAGCTATAGTCGTCCGTCCCTTACGTGCCTGAAAGGTATCAAATCGGTTTTAGTGGTTCTAAAAGCTATAATGTTTATAGTTTTTGTTGAAACCTTTTTCATTACGAAAAAATAGGACTATATCAACTTTATTTCAAAGTATTGAGTCAAATTCAACATTAAAAAAAACATCAAAACAATTAATTTGAAAATTCTGAGAATTCTCCAATTTTAATTTTAAAGATTCTCCACCGCTGACAAATGGTAATTTTTCACTATCAAAACAGTAGCAGACGATTTAGGATTTTGCTTCAGTCAGAGAAGATACCACTTTACACAATTACAACCATTGACAAGTTTGAGTTTCTAATTTGACCTCAAGATCTAAATATTAAAAAAAATTACATCCCAAACAAATTCCGTAGCACTATGTCCAATATATTGAATGATGTACTGATTGCGCAAACACCGAAAGCAAAATTAATTATTTCATGTTATTTTTTGTATTAACTAGACATATATACACGTTTCATTACCAATTATTTTTCAATTATTGAGTATCGTTTATGCTCTGTAGGCGGTTGAGCATCTTTAAAAGTTTACGCAGCATTGTATCAATATAAAGAAAGATTGAAATATATTTTAAAAAATTTTGCACGACAAAATTAAAAAAGGGTAGAAATTAATGGATTTGATTAATGATATTTTGACAAATATTGAATTTAATGCATGTCAAGAAGTTAAGAAAAAACAAACGCAGTTGCAGATTACAGCTACGATAAAACGAAAATATATACGGGAAAGAGAAATAAACGAGATGAACAGGAATCCCTCAACACTAATCAGGTAACCTCTTACTTTGTCAAGGGCATCTTGTACAATTTTCTCACTCTTAGAGTCAAGAGCTGATGTTGCCTCGTCCAAGATTAGTAAACGGGGGTCTCTGATGAGAGCTCGTGCGATTGCCACTCGCTGTTTCTGACCTCCAGACAGTTGTGCACCTCTTTCACCGACCATAGTGTTGTATCCCTGTGTAATAAGTATACATTTGTAAAGCAGCACGACAATCATTTTAGCTGCAGTTGCTATTGGGTAAGAATAGTATTCTTGCCCGTGTGTGTGAAACTGCTTGAGTTATGATGGTAACGGGAATGAAATGACATTTGTCTAGACAATTTCTATTTTAAATCGTTATGTTTTAAGAACGTTCTCTAGGTTAGCAATGTATTATATATAGCACATGAGTCATGTTGCACAACAAATAGTCATTGAGAATCGCTCACAGCAATATTAACAACTTTGAGTACACTTGTTGCTTTGTTATTTTAACTGATACAGAAAACAAAGTATCGTTAATACTACGAAGATCGAAATTATATTATATACGCATTATCATATTTGCACAGAAATTCTAATCATAGTAGTCTTGTATTCAAAATTTTACAAATGATATACGGTGTAGCCTACCTCCGGAAGCGTTGTAATGAAGTCATGCGCATTCGCTGCCTTGGCCGCGTTCTCTATCTGTGCGTTAGTTGCATCTGGTTTTCCCAGCCTTATGTTCTGGGCGATAGAATAGCCAAAAAGGATGGGCTCCTGTGATACGACACCAATGTTTTGTCTTAACCATTTCACATTTAGGTCCTTCATGTCCACGCCATCCAGGGAAACCTGTAAAATGTGAAAATGACACGTAATATCACTTTCTGTCGAGAACATTTCTTGTTTTGGTAAACACGTCTACATTAATTAAGAAGGAACATACAGGTGTCTATCATACCCAGGTTGAATAACATGATCTTCATCATGGCTAGGTGGTCCATGTTTTGTTATAAGGAACTCTCTTCGTTACACATAACAACATGATCTTCACCATGGCTAGGTACGTGGTGCTTGTTTGGTTATAAAGAACCCTCTTCATCACACATAATAGATGAACAAGAAACTTCTTGAAGTAATCAGTATCCACTATCTTACCTTGAAGTAAATCTACTTAGCATATTGTTTTGATTTTTACACATTTTTCTATTCAATAAAGCATTCTGATAGTTGCTTCTCATGCAGCAATTAAATCGTAGCTGAGCTTTATATAAACTATTTGTTACCTTTATCTTACCACGCCATTTTTGGGTTCATACGATCTTTGTATTAGCTGCAAAACTTACCACGCCATTTTTGGGTTCATACGATCTTTGTATTAGCTGTAAAACTTACCACGCCATTTTTGGGTTCATACGATCCTTGTATTAGCTGCATAACTTACCACGCCATTTTTGGGTACATACGATCTTTCTATTAGCTGCATAACTTACCACGCCAGTTTTGGGATCATACGATCTTTGTTTTAGATGTATAACTTACCACGCCAGTTTTTGGATCGTACAATCTCTGTATAAGATGCTTAACTTACCACGCCATTTTTGGGGTCATATAATCTCTGTATAAGACTCATTACTGTCGACTTGCCACACCCACTGGGTCCGACCAACGCCACGGTCTGTCCTGATTTCACCGACATGTTGAAATTCTTTAGAACCTAGAATAGTTTGATATGCAATAAAACGACAGAAAAATATAGTTTTAGATTGTGGTCTCTTGCATTTTATTTTGATCCTTTGTCTTTTTTACACAAAACTTTTCATCAAAGTGTATTTAATGTACCTAGAAGAACTGTAAACACAAATAGCATATTTTCATTTCAAATAACACAAAAAAAAACCTCAAATGTAGGATTAAAAATGTATATTATTGTATTTTTTCTCTTTCTCTTATCACCAAACTACCTTTGTCTCCGGTCGCTTTTCCTTCTCGGGGTAAGAGAAGTCGACTCCCGTGAATTCAATGTTACCATCTATAGTCGGGAGGGTCTGACCACTGGAGGACGATGCGTCGATAGGCGGCACCTACACCAGAGTTGTAGAAAATATTCTGAATATTGGACAACTTTAAGTTGTATGGTCTGTGACCTTTTTGCCTTTTTGACATAGAAAAAGAATTTAAAGTGTTCTACATATTTTTCTCCGTTTCTCCAAGTTTTAAACTTTCTATATTAACCGACTTTTGTAAAAAAAAAAGTTAAAGTAATTAAACAATTATATTTAAATACTGATTTTTAACGTGTAAACGTTTAAAATAACTCGAAAAAGTCCGAATCGTTTCTATCTATAAAGGTATCACCGATGTCAGTCACATTATGCTATTAGGTTTTCTGATAACCAGAAAATTTAAAACACGGCGTTAACTGTGGCGGTTCTTTCAAAACGTGTGATATTTCATGCGACATTAACCACTATGTCAATAGTATATTGGTGCTTTTTATGGAACTAAACCATCATAAATAGCATCCATATTCACGCATTGTGTGTTTTTTTTACAATTTGTGATGGTGAATATTACAAGAAATACAACTCAATACGGATATCGTGTCACGTCGACGAGAGTGGCAGAAAACTAAACTGAACATATCGTGTCACGTTTGTATCAATGCCATATGAAATCCACGTTCAGTATGAAATGTTGAAGGGACAATGACCCAAGTTCAAGTACAAAATGAAACGTGCGACTTGATACATTAACAACGGTATTAAAAGTCCTGATAAACAAAGAGAATAATAGCGACTTTTACTGTATCCCACATACCCTGTCAATGATCTCAATAAGAACCGCTGCTGACCCTTTGGCGACAAAGATATTACCAATTGATGGTGCTGCGTTTCCGATTGAGAATGATCCGATCATCACACAGAAGAACACCTGTAACAAGGAAAATACCTCTTACTCTGATATATCTGATACATCCTAAAAAAATTAACTAATTGAATGCCTCCCTCATATTGACATATAAGGAATGTTAATTAGGTAAACTTTATAAGGACAGAACCATAAAAATGACACAACCGCAATATTTGATTCTATATAACTCTGTTAAAATCATGATTTAATAAAACATTTGACTCGCCTAATGTATTCGATTCAAGCGTGTGAGACACGGGTGAGTGCTACTATATATAAAAGACGCAGGTTTTACAAAGGTTCCAGTTTACCTCATTGAACTGTTCTTAGCGATTTCTACATGCTAGCACCAACTCACGTTGATAGGTAGTCTTTACTGTCTTTCTAAATAACTCTCCCTTTTCCTGCAGTTTTACTGCAGGGATGTATGGATATAGGGACAGGATATATAGGGTTTATAAAAAGACGCCCTGGATTATAACTTCTTCAATGCGAGGTAGGTTCACACCTTTAATCAACATCACTCCACTGTTCTTTGTTGAGCCTTGTAACCATTACATATGGTTTTCTGTAACTGTGACTCTTGAAAGGGTAAACAATTATAAAGACAAAAGTAGTTAATGGTTATGTTTTACGTTCAGTAACGTAACACGTAATTGTTCAGCATACCGTTAACACTGTGCCAGGCTCTATACCATCTTCTCCAAAGCTAGTAAAGTAATCCTTCACAAGTTCAGTTCCATACCTATAAGAGCCAGATAATCAATCAGATATACCCTTGTCCTAAACTTTGACTTAGAAACAGAAAATAATGAAATCATTCGGTTATCAATGCGTTCTTTATAATCATTTTACCTTACTCAATTATTTTATAAAATACAGAAATGATATACTTATTTACATAGATTATATGTCAGTTATTCCGTACGATGTAATAACAAAATAATAAATTTTACATTTTGATATTTTTACAATTATTTAAGAATGTATGTAAAATCTATGAAAAATGCACGTTTCTTACCAGAACGCTAAGCCGTATGTTGAAAACATTGTAAGCATGAGGAACCCCATGAGCAGGCCTTGCAACAAACCCTTTTTGATACCATACGTCTTGCATATTTGTAGAGCCTTTTCATATCTACAAAACAAATACATATGCTATAATGTGTTGTTTCAGGGAATTTGCTAGCTTAAATCTAATATTGAATTTATTATATAGATATTGAATGGAAAAGGTCGTTTCTTTTCGTTGGTGAATAGAGGGCACTTACCTAGTAATATAACCTTTTAGAAGTTACTGACTTTTTCTTTATAGCTTCTACTTTAAACAGTTTTATAGCTCCGCTTATTTTCTTGCAGTTTTCCATGCAAGAGTTGCCTCTCATTTATATCTGCATTTCAAATACGGTAAAAATTCCGTTTTAATAAGTTTCGTCCTTTTACGTTGTTAGTCTCTCGAAAAAGCCGACGGTCATTTCTAGGTTTGCCCATTGTGAGAATCCCTCCAAAAAGATGACTGGCTTACTATTTACCAGCATCTTCGCACACTGTGAGAGGCCATTATGATATCATTTTTACCTGTTACGCTCCTGCCTTTGTCCATTGTGAGATATGACTGTTCTTATACAAGACAATACTTCCTCTGCGATGCTACCTGCGGCGCTGTATGATTCCTGGGCGTTTTTCGACAGGTTTTGCATTTTCTGTAAGCAAACGATTATTATGTATATGCCATGTGCATTTTTATTGGTTCAATAAATCAATATTATTCATGCTACATGCTAATGATATTGGGTGGGCCTCAAAATATATCTGACCTTTACACTTCAATATCAAGTGGCATATTTACCTTTGAAAACAGAGCTGCACAGAAAGCCATCAATGGTGTTAGCGACATCATTACTAAAGTCATTTTCCAACTTTTCCAGAAGCCGATTGCAAAACCACCAAAGAATGCTGCCAAGTATTGAAAGCAAAATCCCATTTTATCTCCGATCCCTTCTCTGACTCTTTCAAGGTCACTACAAAGTAAGTAAAACTCACTTGATAAGTATTTTCTTTTGATGCAATATATTCATTTAATTGAATATATAACCATAAAGAAAGAGGTCAAACGTGAATTGATTTTTCACATGCACAGTAATAATTCATAGAGCAATCGGTAAATTATATGTATAATATGCGATCGGTAAATGTATATGTATTATATGAGATCGGTAAATGTATATTTATAATATGAGATCCGTAAATGTATTTCTATTATATAAGATCGGTAAATGTATATTTATTATAGGAGATCAGTAAATGTATATTTGTTAAATGAGATCGGTAAATGTATTTGTATTATATGTGATCAGTAAATGTATATTTAATTTATGAGATCGGTAAATGTATATTTATTATATGAGATCGGTAAATGTATATTTATTATATGAGATCGGTAAATGTATTTGTATCATATGAGATCAGTAAATGTATATTTATTTTATGTGATCGGTAAATGTATATTTATTATATGAGATCGGTAAATGTATATTTATTATATGAGATCGGTAAATGCATTTGTATCATATGAGATCAATAAATGTATATTTATTTTATGAGATCGGTAAATGTATTTTTATCATATGAGATCATTAAATGTATATTTATTATATGAGATCAGTAAATTTATATTTGTTATATGAGATCGGTAAATGTATTTGTATTATATGAGATCGGTTAATATAATATACATTTACCGATCTCATATACATTTAATAAATATATGTATATTATGATAGGAGAAATCAGATATTATCATCATTGCATGTTGTACAAGCTACTTACTCAGCTAGCCTTGTGGTCAGTTCCCCGCTCTTTTTGGAGTCGTACCATGCCATGTCCTGTCTCAGGATGGACCGGAAGAAGTTTAGTCTGATCTTGTTTGCCTGCCTTTCGCATGATGTGGTCCAACAAGCAGTCTGTGGTTACACACGGTGAAGTTTCAATAGATGGTTAAGGGAGGCTACATCTACATTGTTTACTAATCAAGAGCTTGGTGATTACATTAAAAGATTTAAATGCATGGTAGATTTATTTTTCACACACAAACGACGAAGCAGAATAAGGATTCTGTGATATTTAACATTCTTTTCATTTGAATAAAACAAATAAAACTTAAATGAACTTCACTTCTCTTTCAATTATTTTAAATCTGATAACTGCCAACAGAATATACTAGTACCAATGATAAGTTCAGAGTGGGATGTAAACCAATCATCACAGGTGAAATTGCATTTGGTTTTCACCTTAAGGATACCATAAGATTTACATGTAAATACGGATCTATTTATAAAAGAACAATGTGTGACAATGTATGACAATAATGTATGATGTGCGTCCATGAAAGCAAAGGTTCAGAATAGGAAACTAAGCAATTTTTTATTCCATTCAGCCTGAAATCAACTCTCTTTCACACAAGGTTATGAATACTATTCAGTGTTATTTTCCCTTCCTCGGCTCAGTGCGTAGCTAAATGATTTCGAAGGAAATGTTTTAATTGTATTTTAATCCACTGATATGTTTGTGAAATTTCGTGACACAATAAGATTATTGTAAATCATGAATCCACTTTTACTTTTCCGTTTACAATATTTCGCGTCATTTTTAAACACATTTGCGAATATATTCTTTTGAGATTCGAGAACACCCATAAGGTTAATATAATCATAAATGATATTGAATTATGGCAAAGGCATGGAATAAACGTAAGGTGTGTGTTACCTGAAAGTAAGAAGCCACGAACACAGCGGCGCCTATGTAGACTTGATAGAGAGCATATTTGGTCATATTGTCGCTGTACTCCTGGTTTGTGACAGGGGTACTGTTGATTGCAATAGATGACGTGTCATTCTTTGTGTCATTTGTACCTCCGGGGCCTACAAACAAGTATGGACATACAACTGTAGCTGTCTTATCCAAAGGAAGGGTTCGTATAAATTTTCACATCAATTCAAAACATTAGTCAAGTACTTTTAGCAATATGTGGTAATAAAGTTACCTTAAGGCACAAAATAGTTCACCAAAACCCAGACTCGAGTCTACCTATCTTAGATTCACCAAAGCCCAGACTCGAGTCTACCTATATATGTTAGATTCACCAAAGCCCACCATCGAGTCTACCTTTCTCAGATTCACCAAAGCCCAGACTCGAGTCTACCTATATATCTTAGATTCACAAAAGCCCACCATCGAGTCTACCTTTCTCAGATTCACCAAACCCCAGACTCGAGTCTACCTATCTTAGATTCACCAAAACCCACCCTCGAGTCTATATATCTATAAATCAAGGTGTCCATCTGCTGATATTTAAATGTTTGCAATAAAACTATTTTTGACTAATCTTAATGTTTCAAATGTCACCTTATTTCTTCCTTTCCATAAACACTTTAAATAAAATTTACATAAACATTAAAACGTTTGAGCAATCGTGATTAATGTAGATGATCATCATCCGCTAGTTCTGATAAAGTAAACGTGTTTTATTTACATACCAAAAACAAATTCTGTGGTCATCTGACCAAACACAATGGACAGAACCGGCCATCCAGCACCGTGGACAACGGCAAATAGCGAGCCAAGAAACATAAGGAACTTGTCAAGGCAGGTGGCATACCGAAACTACAAAAAATATGGAATCATGAACAACGTAATAATACAGGTGGTAAAGAGAAAATAAGGAGACTCCGTGGGCTCCAAGAGAGTTAGTGTTTTTATTCCAGCAACGGCACCAGTCATATAAATACAAACTAAGTCTAGCACAGAAAAAGTCAATGTTTTAAGATATGGTAGCAAAAGCTTTCCTTCCCTAGACAAAGCGATAATATTGATAACTGATTTAGTCTAGTTTGTTGACCATCCGAACTCCTCGGGGAATAGATATTACCCTCGGATGCGAGCGTTTTGATATGTTTACTTAATGTGTTCCATTTGTTTCTAAATTACCTTATCACTTTGATATATGATACTAATTATTGTTTACGTATGATATATTTTCTGAAAAATCGCAAACTTTGTCAAGGTTAACAAAGATGGCGACGCCCATATTTGAAACGTGTGTCAAAATGGCATTAACCCCTTAACTCCCAGATACGCCAATAACGTGTCGGTGTTGAACAAATAGACTTATTTCAGGAGCTATTGAGATACTGATTATACCTGATAAACCTGGAGATAACACGTAATATTTTGTGTTCTGACAAATTTTTCATTTAACAATGTCTTTGTGGTGTTTTATTGAGTTTAAAATAGAGGCTGACTGAAAAATAGAGCATTTTAAATTTATGACGTCGTCTTTCTGTCGGCGTAACATTCAGTGCACGGACCCGATACGGAATCCCTCGTTAATCAAAAATTACTAAAAAAAATAATGATTGAACTTCATACTGTTGATAACTTATTATCCCAATTTTATATTTATCTTGTAATATCTACAAACACTTTTTTTCAGAAACAAAGATTTCATCTAAAAAGTACGTGTGATGTGTGATTTAACGCGATACATAGCAATACGTGGTCACTTTTAACCATTTTTTCTCGCCAATCTGGCATAACTTACAGATACGATAAAAGTCAGTAAAATGCTGAACAATATACACAAATTTAACATACCATATTAACAATACAACGACTCCACAAATCAACATATGTTTTTTTGCCATACAACCCCTGAGAAATAACTTCTATACAGTTAAAATAAAATATGTGAAATACTTACAAGGTCACCAAACGTAGCCGGTTTTGCACTGAAAATTATCAATGAAAAAATGATAATTCTTATAGAATAAGATAACAATTAAAACAAATCAATCAAGTACTAAGAGTTTTGTTAGCAATTGTGTGAACATTGCAAAAATACAATGCAATAATTAACATCAAGTGTATGAACATTACAAAAATACAATGCAATAATTAACATCAAGTGTATGAACATTACAAAAATACAAGGCAATAATTAATATAAATTGTAAGAACATTACAAAAATACAATGCAATAATTAATATAAATTGTAATAACATTACAAAAATACAATGCAATAATTAATATAAAGTGTATGAACATTACAAAAATACAATGCAATAATTAATATAAATTGTAAGAACATTACAAAAGTAAAATGCAATAATTAACTTCTGATAATTGTTTCTGGAGCGTCAAAGGTGTTTTTTGAGAGAAAATAGACACTTTCATATAAATATGATTTTAACTGATCTATTTGAGTGTGCGTTAGGTAAATCTCGACTGTACAAAACCATCAGCAGTATCCTGTCAGCCATGTGGTATCAGTGGTTTTAGAGACAATCTGTTTAAGTTGCCTCTCAACCTTGGGACATGTAGTATCATTGGTTTTAGAGACAATATGTTTACTTGCCTCTTAACCTTGGGACATCAAATGAGCATAGTTAATTGGTAGATAATACATTTTCAAACTAAAAGTAACCCTTCACGTATTGTGATGTCATTATTAAATAGATAAATAATGTGTAAAAATATGATTATTACTTATTAAGTGATACGATTGTTACAGTACACATGCATACTGAAAAGGTCTTGGCCTGATATTGGTCTACCATTGATCTCAACAAGATTGTACACTACTGACATTCAGCTTGACGTTCATCTGAAAATCGAGGCAATTTTGTATAATTTTGAGGTGAAATTCAGGTTGATTTTAAATAATATTTATGACTTTGTATTGCCTTTTTTGCTCTTATCAGGTAAAGTCAATCAGGAAATGTTTACATATGGAATTGATTTAAAATAACCGTGAATCAACATGAAGATATTTCGGTCTGTATAATAGTTTGGTGTACATGATTGTACTTGGATAAAGGTCTTTATTGCTATGCAATTTGTTTTTATGTGTGTGCATTGATTTATACGTGTTTGTGTTTATACAAAGACAGAAAGAGAAAATTGTTGGATTGTTGTCGGATATTTTCAATCGCCCTGATAAACAAGTACTTAACATACGCTAAGCAACCTATTACAAACCAAGTACATTACCTTTCTTCATCCGGCGCCTTTTGGAATCCCATACTTTTTGAACTATGTATAAAATACTACTGAAATAATTATCTGACTCAGGTAACTGGTTTCAATATGAGGTTTAAGACAATAAGACAATAGATAATAATTCAGTATCTCGGAATTTATCAGCACTTGACCATCGGAGCTGTTATTGATACAATATGGCGGGTGTTAAGATGTTTATTTACCAGGCATCGCGAGGATATGTGAATTATATCATGTTTAATACGTATCAATGATGTTCCATTGTTTATGTAATATGGTGTTATAAACGCTCTGAAAGATTGAGGTAATAACATCTTGTGCGTTGCTATGACGTCATGATTTTTAATATTCTTCCAGAATGGTATACCTCCATATTGACAATTTTTTTTTATTATTATTATTAAATATTGAGCATTTTTAGCAAATGTCTCCAACATCATTTGATAAGCCTGTTGATTACAAGAGAAGCAATGGTCTTATGGAAACAGTCTTGGTAACGTTTCGGCAATGTGAGTTCCGTCTTCGACACTCCAGGGGTTTTGATCACTTACGATTTCTACACCCCTGGACTATGGCATTTTTCCGACATCGGACAACACCGGTTAAAAACCTGTCACACATCATTTACATAAAAAGGAGGCCGTACGGCGTTTGTTTCGAAAGAGAATTTTTGAGGGACCGGTAAATACAAGGCAGTGAATGTCGACCGAACCTAAAATGCTAACCTGCCTATTCACCGGACAATAAACGAATATCGACCGAGTATCTTATCGACAACGAACGATAGCTGTACCAGTCCCAGCGGAATATCCGGCGGTGTGATTTCCGTTCGATTCTTAGCCAAATATCTGACGATACTAAACGATGCGTGAAGGATAAGTTGCCGGTTATGAAAATATACGGGACACCGGAGAGATTTTAACTTGGAGTTAAGACTCTTCGGGCATCTCCCCGATGATGCCTGAAAGCCTCTCGGCCAGCTTCACATTCGCGTGCTTGATAGCCTTGGAAGTGCTTCACATTCGCGTCCGTGATAGCCTTGGAAGTGCTTCATATTCGTACCCGTGACAGCCTTGGAAGTGCTTCACATTCGTACCCGTGATAGCCTTGGAAGTGCTTCACATTCGCGTCCGTGATAGCCTTGGAAGTGCTTCACATTCGTACCAGTGATAGCCTTGGAAGTGCTTCACATTCGCGTCCGTGATAGCCTTGGAAGTGCTTCACATTCGCGTCCGTGATAGCCTTGGAAGTGCTTCACATAAGTGCCCAAAGACCGTTACCTTTGGCGACGCCCTTTCACATAATTTTGAAGGTCATGATGACATATGCATGCAGCAGTCGTAAAGGGGAGACAATCCTAAGTTTCCTAAACTTCTATAATCCTATGTGTGAAGAATTTAAAGTTAAGGACCGTATACATTGTAAATCTTATATTAATGAATGATGTGTCATATGGACTGGCTTCGTGTATATAACATAAAACAAGGTATATTTCCACAATTAATGACTATACATAATCTATTTCCACACCATGACAATATATTTAGGGTAAAAATATCGCTTACCCGTCTTGAGCTTGCGGAAACAACTTCATGTTTGTTTAATGTCGTGACTTCCTATGTAGCCCTTTTGTCGATATTTTTCCTTGTATTATCGATTAAATCCACTGACCTCCCTTTATATGTTACAAAATTTTACATCAATACATTGTTCATATCGTTAATTATATATAAATTTCTCTATTAAAACCACTTGACCACGCAAAATGACAACACACCTCTTCACAAACAAGTAGATTTGACCACTTACATGGCTCAAGCGGCCATTTTCAATGTCAACCTGTATTGAATGCCTGCAATGTTAAGGTTTCAGCCAAGATAACAGGACTATATATATCACAGGGATTTTACGTTATAGGCCAGGTTCGTACAGTCACCATTGATAATGGTGAGGCATTACCCTTATATATCTACTGGGGTCATGATAACCCCTCCTAACTCCCGGAGTGTGACGTAATGGACCAAAATAGCTGTGTGTGTCAAACGTTCTCAGTACATATATGGTAAAAGTTGGATGTGGAAGTTTATACGGTGACAGAATACATACATATGTGTGTCTTACTTATGACCTAGGTGGAGGCCTGCTAATATGTCAGGACATCTTAACATTAGCTACCGCGGAATATTAAGGAAGATCATAGCATGCCAAATAGACCGATAATTCAGGTCGATAATTCTTCTCCGAGTACTCCGTCTTTCCCTCGCCACCACAATATGAGACATTCTTAAATGACAATCACAGTTTCTTTGACGCTAAACAAGAATAGTCCTTAGGTTCTGTTTGGTTGGAGTTATTCGGGCTTTCCACCTGTGGAAACCCCTAATTGTTTATATTTACATTTTCACTGCAGTCCCACTATGTAACCTTACCAAGCGAAGTTGGCAGTCATATAGACAAGGAACTTCAAGCGCTAATTATAACGTCATTATCATTGTGACGTCACAATTGTCGTGCCAGCGATCACAGAAGACGGCTGTTCAAATGGCTGTTCCATCCATGATGATAACGAACGGTAATTTAATTATAGATGCAAATTTCCTTGGGATTTTATCATAAAATTGTAACCAAATATAAATATAAGCATTGAACACCTTTCAGTTGGCATTCATAGCCAATATGAATGCCAACTGCTCAGATGCAAATTCAACATGAAACGCTAGCGCTCTTCATGGAATTTGCCTCTGTTCAGTTTGCATTCACATTGGCTATGAATGCCATCTGAAAGACAATCATCGAAATGGTTAAAAGTGTATGACATGAGTTGAAGGTGCGACAACAGCATTTTTATGTTTTTATTTGGTAAACACTAATATGGCCGCAATGACCACTTTCGATTAACTTATGGAAATGTTTCGTTAACGACTCAAAGAATTTCTTTCGTTTTTTTATTATTATGTAGAATTAAAAATGGAACTAACTTATCATGTAACACGTTTCTGTAAAACGACAACTTCCGTTTGAAATTAAGGGTCAAATTTCAAAAGTGCAAGTTTCCGAAACTGAGCATTAAAAATAATCTCAAGTTGTTTAATATAAATGACACTAACTCTGCAGTCAAAAAAAAAACAAAAAAAAACACTTCTTGGGGAGTTTTGAAAAGTCTTGAGACCTGATAGTGAGTATGCGGCATGCTGATTTAACGCGCTACCAAGTTTGTTAATACGAATGGCCTTGACCTTTATTCTATGTTACATAGGTCAAATAACCTTAAATCATTAAACAACTTCTTGTTGGTGAAAAGCCCGTCAAATTGTCCAATGACAATTTCTATCTCTGTTTACCGCTGAATCAACAGACATACTTAATAATTTTCTGAAACCAGTTAATTTCTTACTCTCGTGAATGGAAACGTTTATTTGTAATTGATGAAAATCAATTTTACACTCCACAAATAATTTCAAATGCTCTAATAAACAACTTCGCGAGCAAAGGGTATTCAGTACGAAACTGGTGTTTGCGAAATTCCAAAGGATGGTGCACAGTTTATGTAAAATATTTGTCAAAAGAGACGAACAGTAACAACGAGTGTCTCAAATATTGTTGAGAATGTGCAAAAATCGAGACAGAGACGCATAGTTCCATTTCATTTCAACAAATTGTTTTTATCTTTATTGATATTCAGTCAACAGAGGTTTATAAAAATTTGACCAATTCATGTAACCTAAGTCACATACTGTAATTGTTGGATTGTTACAGCTCAAAATAGAATTTTAAAGGATTTTATCATAAATATGTCTTGGCAATGATTTTTAAATACTTTGGTGCATGTGATAAATCAATACAAGTTTGAGTGGGAGTTATCTCCCCTGCATCCAAATAAAGTATATCGCCGAATATCTAATCGATATTAGAACTACGGTTTTGTTCTTTTTCATTTGTTTTTTAATAAAACCAATAAATGCTATATAATAAACGTTCTGAAAGAAATTACATGATATGGAATAAATATGGATTAGTCTGAAAACTAGTACCGTGTACGTGAAAGAAAATAAGATAAATAAAGCGGAAGTCTGATATTAATTAAGTATATCGTGTACGTTTGATAGATAATTATATGAAATATGGGGTATTTTTAGTGCTGATATAAATAATTACCGTACAACGATACGTAACACCACCTGATGACAAGGCACGTACTAATACACTAAGTGACCTGGGTGTGAAATAACGGTCTCATCAGCTACACATGCGCTTATTTCACCTGAATGGTCAACAAAAACCACCCTGTATTACTGCCTTATAAAGCACAAGTGAAAGTCACCGATTTACTCTCATGGATTTCCTATTTACCCAATAATCTACTCACAAAAGAGGAACAGATATGGCGTTAACATCATGTGATTTTCCTTATTTTACCCAAATAATCTACTCACAAAGAGGAACAGCATGCGTTGTTACATCTATGATTTTTCCTATTTACTCAATATCTACTCACAAAGCAGCGAACAGCATGGTGTTACATTATGATTTCCTATTTACCCAATATCTACTCTTACAAAGAGACAGCATGGTGTTACATTATGAATTTTCCTAATCTCTACTCATATCTACTCCGTGCGTGTTACATTATGAATTTCCTATTTTACCCAATATCTACTCACAAAGAGGAACAGCATGGTGTTACTATTTGATTTCCTATCAATTTACCCAA
>SAYR01052707.1:2598602-2679541 GCA_004382745.1 Argopecten irradians irradians | reverse complement strand
CCCCAGAGAGACAAAGTTCCTGTTTACCATGCCAAATTGTTCATCACCATACCCGCTAGACAAAGGTCATGATACCGTGCCCAATGTTCATAACCATACCGCAGTAGACAAAGGTCCTGTTACCACTGCCCAATGTCCATAACCATAACGAGCTAGACAAAGGTCTGAATACCGTGCCCAATGTTCATAATCATACCCCAGAGAGACAAAGTTCCTGTTACCATGCCAAATGTTCATCACCATACCCAAGCTAGACAAAGGTCATGATACCGTGCCCAATGTTCATAACCATACCCCAGCTAGACAAAGGTCCTGTTACCATGCCAAATGTTCATCACCATACTCAAGCTAGACAAAGGTCATGATACCGTGCCCAATGTTCATAATCATACCCCAGAGAGACAAAGTTCCTGTTACCATGCCAAATGTTCATCACCATACCCAAGCTAGACAAAGGTCATGATACCGTGCCCAATGTTCATAATCATACCCCAGAGAGACAAAGGTCCTGTTACCTTGCCAAATGTCCATAACCATACCCCAGCTAGACAGGTCATGTTACCATGCCAAATGTCCATAACCATACCACAGTTAGACAAAGATCATGTTACCATGCCTAATATCTATAACCATACCCCAGCTAGACAAAGGTCCTGTAACCCTGCCCGATTTTTAGCATAACGGGAGTTTGTGACTGGTTAGCTCGTTGTCACTATATATGTATAATGTCACTGGGTGGGTTGTGTTGTTTTGCGTCTTCGGCAATATGCTTTAGCGGCTTTGCACTATAGAATGAACAAGGTTTTCGCTATTTTATAAAATATACCACAGGCTCTCAAAGATACTAAAAAATCTAATCATATTTAACCAGACAGCCTATGACTACACGATGTTACCCTAGTTTTAAATATATATTGTCGATTCATGTCTATCATGTAGATTTGTTATTCTTTTAACAGAATGTGCCGCAGGTTTATATGGGACGAACTGCAGCTTGTCGTGTGGGCATTGCAGTATCTGTCAGATATACACGGGCGTCTGTGTTACGCCATGTGACGATGGGTACCAAGGAGATCTGTGTGCAACAAGTAACATTTAGTTTAACTTCAATCACGTTACAGCTACAATATGTTTTGATATATGCTACATCCTACGTGACAAATAAAATGTCATAATTTCAAACACTGACGTTAACATTACTATAAAAATTAAGATGTAACCTAAAACATTAATATCTTTTCAAAGTGTAATCCTTTGGTATGTTCTGTCAAAAATATCATCTTATGGAGGTTATTTTGATTTGATATCTATCCTTTGATAGGAAAAGTGGTAGAGCCTGGTGAACCCGCTCCCTCAGTTGGTGCAGCACCGATAGTGGGAGCTGTCGTAGGAGTGGTTGTAGTAGGGGTTGTCGCCATTGTTATAGTTCTCTTTATCAGAAGGTAATATATTACAACGTGTGATATCGACAGGAAGTGGCAAAGTATAACAATGGTTTATTTGGAATTATAATTAGTAAATGTCGCTGGTAATAAAAGTAATGAGTTTTCCATTTAATTTCAAAATAATTTGAATATGTATGAGTATGTTGGATATGTATGTATTAAAACGTGTTTACTTAACAGTTCAATTATCATTGTATAGTGGTTGTGAGAGATGTTAAATTCAATATTCAAGGGTGCTGAGTTAGTTACGAGTAAAAATAAAATATATATTTGTGGATGTATTACATGTTAAAAGTTAAAACTGTAGTTCAAAAGACTTTTAGACGTATAGCAGGCCACGTACGTATTTTCGTACGTATAGGGCGGAATGCAGATGCAAAATAGAGCTTCGATGTGATACGATCATAAGTTATTTTTATTTTGTGTTGAAATTACATGACTCCACGGGTAACTGTGAATTCTTTTACTAAAAATGAACACAATGATATTTCAAAAGTATCAATAATTCATGGATTTCTTTTCCAGACGTCGACTAAATGCTGAACAACAAAAACCTTTTAGTGATATTGGTGAAAACAATAAGAACCTATACCTTAAACCAGAGTCCAAGAACCGTAGATCTGGGGTGACAGATAGCAACATCTACAGCAACATATCAGGTACATATTAATACATAATAACTACAGATAGACAGGATATTTCTTCATTAGACTATGATATTCTGCATAACAATGCTACTATCAGAATAGATGGAATGTTCTGTATTAGATCTATGGTATTATTCATAGAAATACACGGAAGGTATTCATTAAATGTATGGTATTAGTCATAGACACCAATGCTACTGCTAAAATAGATGGAAGGTTCAACAAATACAATAGACGGGAGGTTCTTTATCAAATGTATGGTATTACAAGCTAATGACAAAGATACTGTTTTATAAAATCAAAACACGAAAGACATAAATTAAGTGATAGCTAGTGTATTTTGAGATTGCAATAATCTCCGTTGTATGTTTTTAGTTAATTGTATTGAATTAGTATTTTATGTGTGTTTCCCAGCTCGGATGCAGCAGACGTCAACGCATGATATTCAAATATCATTCTATATTGATATAATTTTCTTTTATATCAGAACCCGTCAACATTTCTTTTTTTTTACTTTCATTACACGGCTTGGTCTGATACAAATATCGGTATTTATGTAATGGCAGAAACGTTACAACATATCTAGAAATGAGAATGCTTGTAAAGATACGGTATGTATATATTTATCACAGAACAAGAGGAGCCATCCGAAGCTGGAGCCAGTGTATATGTGAACGCTGGTCTGGTCGGAGAAGCTTCTGGTTCCGGTGATGTCTACTATAACTCTGGTCCAATAGGGTTTCCTGTTTCCGAACTGAAGTCTATTGTCGAAACTAAAAATGAAAAATAAGGCAAAGGCTTTCGAAGACGAGGTATTAAAGTAGTTCGCTTAGATCTACATGGAAGGAGTGCGACCATAAAATTCTTGATGATGTAAGCAATCGCTTGTTTAAACAACACAAAAATGGGGTATGATTATGAACATTGGGCACGGTATCATGACCTTTGTCTAGCTCGGCTATGGTTATGGACATTGGGCAGGGTAACAGGACCTTTGTCTAGCTGGGGTATGATTATGGACATTGGGCATGGTAACATGACCTTTGTCTAGCTGAGTTATTGTTATGGACATTGGGCAAGATAAAAGGACCTTTGCCTTGCTAAAGTAAGACTCAAACTATCACATATATGTAATGTTGAGTTTCGGCTCGTAGTTGCGGTGTGGTGTAGTGTAGAACTCAAAACACAGGATTGAAGGTTCAGTACGTTTAATGAGTATGGAGTGACTTAGCATTAAGTTTGAATACTGAGGGAGTGACACTGTGATTTAATCGGATATAATTCCTAATGAATTTAAATAACGATTTCCAGATCCTTTAATGGTTACATGACCAACATATAAATATGCACCTGCAATACATTTGTATAAAGATATACCTCCAACACATTTTAATCTATAAAATAAAATTTCTAAATTTGAACATTTTCATATGATATCACATGTCCCCTCTTTTGAATAAAGCTTAGATATACATTACAATGACTTAAAACAATTCTACGGACATATGTGATAAAGTATCATTTTTGAGTATCCATAGAGTCCGCACGGCTCATCACGATACAACTTATATGAGCGATAAATCATATAAGGATGGATTAGAAAACATGCGATGTTGACCAGCGATAGCGGTTAGTATAGTAGTGAATATTTCCTGGCATCTCTTCATTGTAATCTTGAGCGATAAATTACATGTATGCAAGAATGTGTTAGAAAACAAGCGATGTTTATCCGAAATTGCGGTGAGTACAAAACTCTTAGTGAACACTTTCTTATATTTCTTAATCGAGATCGATGAAATGTAAAGTATTGTAATAGTTATTTTGTGTTTGTTTGACTATGACATCCCGTTGAATAACTATATAAATCTACCTGTGCATTGTCCGTTTTGTTGATCACATTCTAAACAATTGCTATCACATGCCATCGAACAGTCTATGCCATATGATCCCCTTACACATCCTACAAAAAAAAATAAAAAATAAAAAGAAAATCATGTAATTATTAATTCATATCTATCTATGTTATGCTAGAATTTACGGATTGAATCTTGCCTTGGTCAATTTCATGGGGTGATGAATTGAGTTCCTCCTGAAACAAATTGAATGAACTGTGAAGCAGTTCACGTTGAATTTGTTTCAAAGCAACTCAATCCATCTTTCCCCTAGTTTTGAACTCTAGAATCAGAAATCATGGAGACAGTTATCATCCAATTAAACTTTAGTATGTTTGTTATATTGAAGTCACTGGTGTCCAGTCTACCATCTAAATATAGACATGAAATACATAACATTAATTGTGGTATCTTATCTACCTTTACATTGCCCTGTGGTTTGTTCACACATCGTCCTGTTACAATTCTCTGGACAGTCCATGTCGCACGTTACTCCGTAATTTCCAGTAGTACACTCTAAATATTTATAGAAGCGATTCATCATCAAAACAAATTAAAAAAACGATCTTAGCATCATGTATTATAAAAAAGGTAAAAAAGTAAACACGTTAACAAAACACGAAAATAAATTGAAAAAAATGCACAGTTTGTTTTATTAATCATTTAAAATTAATGTACAGTTGTTAATTTCGCGGGTGTATCGTTTCGCGATTTACTGTTCGGAATTTATTCGCGGGAGTTTATTTTCGCGAATTATCTTTGTAGACTTTTATTGGTTTGTTGATTAAACACCAACTTCCGCTACCAAATATAAAGTGCAGTTTGTATAAAATTGTTTGAAATGCAGTTTAAATGACAAGTGACTATATAAATGGGTTTCAATGGCGAAGGAGTTATCTTCCCTGACCATCAGACGACTGATCTATATAGTGATGTCATTTATTTCGTTCGTATTGTTTATTGCATGCCAATGCATTTTATATTGAATATACAAGACAAACCTCTATAAAGCGTTATTCAAAATTTCGTGACTGTGGCTACAAATTATATCTCAACGACATTCTCCGTAACCAGGCGGGAAAATTTCGAAGCCGTAGTGTCTCATAAAATGGCTTTTAAGTAAAGATTTAGGACAAAATGTAAACGTAAAATATATTGGAACGTTTATCTTTCACTGATGTTTCCATTATGAATTTTCAAAGCGTATGGTTTATAATCACGCGTGGGTGTGATTTTGAATAAGGTTTTGCGCAGCATTGGGTCTTGTTTTGACTTCAGGTTTACGGTTACAGAGAACGTTTATCACCTCTACATATATTTACATAGATTTACGTTACTTAAACACCTCTACTCCAAGAGTGCGCTGCGCTGTCTATTATTATGTATATCTGATTTAAATGCTTAAAAGTCAGTTTATTTTTTCTTTCGTATAAACGATTAATGACAATTATTTGACATTAACTAAAAACATTTAATTCCGACAATTCTCATAACTGTCATTGCTATACTCCGCAGAGAAAAATGGATTTTTACATCAAACATATGCAACATATTAATCAGTTCGTCACGTTTTAATATAAAGCAAATGTATTCCAGAAAATATCCGGATTTCCACTTTCTGTTTTAACAGTGAACTTATCCATTAACCAAAACTTGTTTATGTTAATATAGTTACATGTGATAAATTGTATCTACATGTATGAAAAAGTCAAAGTATATAATTTTATTAAATAAAATACACTGCCATGGTGACGATAACAATTTTTCAGAGCAGGAGGAAGGATGTACGATTTGTCAGTACCAATGAGTGAGCTACAACTAAAGACATTTACGACACGTGTATATGAAATCATAACAGACTTTCTCACTGACACATTCCCCATCATCCTTATTGCCGTGTCTGTCCTTGCAATGTTGATAACAGTTCCGTTCATATTATTCGCGATATCAATCATCTCCGTTTGCAAAAAATAAAAAATAAAAAAAATACATAATATGTTAAAATACCTGTACATTGTCCTGTGTCCTTTCCACACAACATGTTCTTACAGTTCATGGAGCAATCCATATCACACGTGTTACCATGTTTTCCAGCGATGCATTCTGTAAAATGTCAGCGACATAAATTGTGCTTAAATATTACAGCATGTTTCATGACATTTATATGATTTGCTAATTCTATTTTGATTATATATGAGCTATTTTAATTATTTTGATTAGTTAATTAGTTACTTTGGTAGGTAGGATAGCTACAGTTGCACCATAGAGAAATAGGTACAAACAAAACAAAACGCAATGTAGCTGACTTTTGAACTAATAAATGTGATTACTGCAAAATTGGATAATTGTCAAATGATTACAAATTCATGTGCCACAATAAACTTCCAGAACACCTTATGTTTGCTTCACAATACCTTGTGGTACGAACAAGAGTCATACGAATTATAAAACTCCTTGATAATACGTCAAAGATCATAAGCATCCCTTGCTGTTCAAAATAATATCAGAAAAAACCTAGGATATGTTTTCACTATAAACACGGAATAAGTGCATTAATTTGCTGTTTGCTTCAAAACGTTTATCTACAGTAGAGGATTTTTTTATACAGAGAAGAAATTACCAAATAAATGTCATTTTTGAGAGGTATAATTTCCACTGTGTTTAAAACAAATCAAATAATAAGCGCACATAAAAGGAGAATTATAATAACGTCAGCATTATTTCATTGATCTTGTCCACTTATAAAACTTTGGGTAGATAATGGAGGGCCAAGCTCACTTTGACTTTCGGCATTAACACATAGATAAAAAATAGAACGAGAAAAATTGTATATTTTACAAAAAAAATTGTGATAATAGATTAATCAGTAGTTACCTGAACAGTGGCCGTCGTTCCTTCCACACGTCGTGCCTTTGCAGTTTGCTGAGCAGCTCATGTCACATGTTTCACCATACTGGTTCGGGACGCAGCCTAGATATGGGTAAGATATATTAAAAATGGATTCCCGGATAAGTTGCGTTCATATTCACTATTCGGAAAAGGAACATGAATAACTCTATTTCCCTCATGATAGGCAGACGAAGAAGATGAAGATCTAAGTTGATACTAAGAGTTGCAATATGCATAGATACGAAAATATCTCACCCAAGCAGTGTCCGTCGTTCCTTCCGCACGTTGTTCCATTGCAATTTGATGAGCAAATCCTGTCGCATGTGTCACCGTACCGTTTAGGGACGCAGTCTGATATATGGATAAGAAATATTACATATAGGATGCTTAATGTTCTTGCTCATCATATCAATATTTCCATGCTTGTTAAACATTAAAAAGGCAATGGTATCCTTAGGCACATCGGTCAATAAGATTCACGTGAGATCGTTCTTAAGTCTCTTTAATTCTTTTTGCTTCACTCGTTGACTCGAGTAGTTTTAAAATATTGGTCACAAACTATTCAAACAGAATTATAAATCCTTTTACTCTTTGCTCTGAACGAACTGGGTAGGAATATATAACAACAATTATCAATCAGAGCCGGAAAAGAAAGATAAATGTGACTCGTGAGGGAAAGGATATTAAAAATTATAAGGTAGAAAATAGGATAGTGGAAAGGGAAATATAGGCAATGTATGTATACAATTGACCGGTGTTCCGGTCACACACCGGTACCATTCCAATGCAATTCAAAGAACAGCTGTTTTCACACATTTCACCGTATGTTCCCAAAACACAGCCTGAAAATTAATGCGTGCGTTAATAATAATAAAATACCCTTTTTGGAAGTTTTGCATGCTCTTTGCTAAATTGTAGTCAATTGCTGGTCTAAAGTTGTGGATGTAGTATTTGATACATATCAAGAAAACAAAGTTAACGATTATGACTAAGAATATTCAAATACTTTATTAGAATAGTGTACCAGTACACGATAGTTTTTGAATGTGTTGATCAGATTGAAGGCTAAAAAGGATTAAGGAGTGAAATTGTGCTAAAGTAGTTAAATACAATACACATATTATACATGTATATCATGTTTTATCGAACATAGTGATACGGTCAATATCTAGCTTCAGTGATGGTAGTGCGGTGGATCAGTAATGTTCGAGTTGCAGATTCGAGTCTGTCTGGCTGCAAATTATCCTTGCCGTTGTAACATTAGAGCTATAGATTGGGAAATATTACAGATTTAATTTGTACATAATGATATGATAGCCATCTAGTTTTGCAATAGGGGAATTCGGTAGAGTAGAGGACCACTATTTCCGAAGTTGGGAGCTTGAGCCAGGCTGGCAGCACACTACTTGAGCCCTGTTACACATTTATGATGAGCAATCAATGATAAAACTATAAATTACCTAAACAGTGTCCTTTGCTCCTTTCACATAGCTTCCCTGTGCAATTGTTTGAGCAAATCTGGTCACAGCTTTCACCGTACCGGCCTGTGATACATTCTGAAATGCATTAATGGTTTCACTTTCACTATACGTATTAAACTATGCTATTTATATCATAGGAAACTATTTTAAATGACACTTTCAGGTAAGAAATTAGGACATACATACTCTTCTTTTCTAAAAATACCGCTAAGGTATTAAAGTCATCCTCATTCTACCACATCTTCCGATCTTCGAAATCAACTTTGGCGAGTTCGTTCAAGTTACATATCAAATAAGTGAGACGTTGATATTTCTGGTGAAACTTTAACTAAAAACCAGGTAAGTTGTTACTCAGTGATTCCTTAAACATCTAAAGAAGTTTTAAGAAGTCATCATTTTACCTGCATATCTACACTTTATATAAATATAATGTAAAAAATGTGAATTAATTAAATTTGATTTATTTTGATTGAAAATTTCTTCCTGAACCAGAGTTTCAAAAATGTAGCAAATATGATGTATATGAAGATGTCACGTTTGAAGTGAGCATCTATCTGCTGTTGTTATAGTAGGTTTACCTATTTTATTTCAATGTTCGCTGATCAAATGCAGCAATATGGCTATACTGTCTGTGGCGGCTACATGGATGCTTTATAAAACTACATGTTTGAGGAACATTTAATTATGCTTCATTTCTCATTACGCTTTAATCAGAGATAGCATGTATGCAAATTCTGTCCCTTCCGCTACACGATTATAAATAAACCAGCCAACATATCCTGACTGGAGGGAACTGTCACAATTTGCAGTTTCAAACCACTTTAGTTTTTAAAAGAGTCTCCGTGGTGAAACAAATTAATAATATCTTTGTACAAGAAGGAACAGAGACACTAATGCTTGATCAAGTGTAATAAGAAATTGTCAGTAACATGAAGAAAATTTCGAAGAATACGCATACTTTGATCGAGTAACTGGAATCCCGGTCTGGTTTGAAGAACTGGTTATACTTGTGTTAATAGCGCACCTCCACAACTAATTTAACCCACGATATAACGTAGCGTTATTTTAAATTTTGAACATGCACACAATTGTGGCACGCTTATCACATTTCATATATGCGTAGCCAAATGAACAATACGTTAAGGTACTCTAAGAAACATTAAAATACGATGAGCCATGTTGAGTTAGTTACATGCTACGCCCATAATATGCCTTTAATATGCATGTAACGAAGCATACTTATAACGAAGCGATTACGTTGGTCACCAGAGGTTCTTTATAACCGTGTTTTACTGTAATTATAAGCGTATTACAACGTGTTATAACGTATTATAATGTACCAAGGCGAACTTCCACTCCCTCATTTTTCAATATGCCAAAAGCGCAATTGAGGGTTCAATGAAACACATGTTGACCAAGAAATCAGTCTAGGAATATTTTGTTATACCCTGTATCCTTTATTCTGAATATGCATATTACAAATGAGAAGGTACGTTAAGACTAAAATATGGCGCCAAAATGAATTCTCCAGTAAAGAACAACATATTTTGCCATATAACAGTTGAATACATTTGCTAGCACATTACAAAATATCCCGCATGTGCCAATTATGTTCACTATGACGTCATCAACATGCAGTTTCCCGCCATTTTTCACAAAAACCCTTGAAAATCATACTTTTTGAGTGGTTTTCTCTAAAAATGAATGTGGCCGCCTTCGTGGAGCAGAAAGTGATTTTCACATGTTGTGTAACCTGTATTTACGCATATCCATGCAAAATATAAAGTTGCTCCAAGGTGGCGGCCAAATCCATTTCAAGCCTTTCCTAACATAACGATGATGAATTTCTAGCATAATTTGGCGAAAAGAGTGAAATCATCAATTTGATGACTTCATAGATGGAGCACATCGTGAACATGGTTATAAAAAGTTATGTTTTGATGAAGGGCAAGTATGAGAGTATTTATTGATGTGAAATTGATGTGGATCAGAGTTAATATTTTTCGGCCTGAAAAATTAAGGCCAAATACTGGCCCTATTATATCTACTCCTTTGTGAGCCCTCCTGATAGGCTTTGATTGTAACGTCATGCATTTGCGATCTAACGTCATATTTCTTTGGAGATATCGACGTGAATTGCGCCCACGAAATAATGACGTCATAATGGACACCTACCGGCAATTGAGAAAATTATGTTATGTGCAAAGACGGAATACAGGTATGAAAGATTTATATTCACTGCACATGCATGGTACATTTTTTTGTACCTAATGAAATCCATGCAATCATGCTACTTTTAATTAAAGACTTTTCTAAGTAAGGTGTAACAAATTGAAATACTAATAAAAAACAATAATCTTTGAAGTAAATGACACCGTAATTCAAGAAGGGAAATAATGCTTTAGGATAAATTTTTACCTGTGCATCGTCCGTTATAACGGTCACACAAAGTCCCATTACAATTCATAGAGCAGCTGTTTTCACACATGTTCCCGTATGTCCCAGAAACACACGCTAAAATTTAATACACATATATATTATTTTAATGTCACTGATCGAATTTACAGTATCTAATCAAATAATTTAGCAAATATATATATTTGATATCCATAACATGAAATTATGCTTTATATTTATGCGAAACTTGACGTATTTCACGTAATACACACAAACATAATGAGATAAAGTAACACATGCTGAAGATTTCAAAATGATTTTTAATTTAGAGTCAACATATGTTTTATAGTTTTATCGAGAGGACAGCGATATAATATCACAGTCCAACAACCACGTTTACCAGCCAAAACCTTACATGGGGGTAGAGCTTTACATATCCACTTACCAGACATGTATATAAAACATATAAATGAAACAATATCAGTTAGTTGAAGCATTTTAGCTTTCTGTATCATCAAGGGAACGCAAATCAGTGCCAAAATTGAACATTGACATCATTTATTTCATACTAGCGCGTCATAGTTTTCCATGGCCGTTGTGTAAGTTTAAATATTTCCCTAAGCTATATAACGCGGTAACTCCAATGGATGGGATAATACGGGTTCTTCAAAACACAATCCACACCTTTTGAATTAATCAGTACATATACAAAGTTTTGTTAAAGTAAATATGCTGATTGATGTCTGCTAAGAAGGAAACAGTCGTGTTACACTAACAGGTGCAGTTTACTCTTAGCTTATAGTAACATAAGGGTTGTAGCTCTAAACTAGATAAACTGTTATTTACCTAAGCAATTTCCGGTTGTCCTATCACACGACGTTCCACTGCAATTATGTGAGCATCTCTGGTTACACATATCACCATACCATTCTGGATTACAGTCTGAAATATTGATTATGATATACAATTCATCACAAAATCCGCCTGATATCCAGTGATTCCGCTCGTGTAATATTTTTGAAAAAGTCGCTAGTGTAAGATTGTTTTGTGAAGTGCTACCCATTGGCTGAAAATTCATCGTGACGTCAGGACATAATCAATAAAATGACGTCAAGAAAATGACGTGGCAAAAAAAAATAAAAAAAATTTCATACAATTTCAATTGAAATTAACACTTATTTAAGATCTTATATACATGCATATGTGATATAACTCATTTCTGTCACATCATTGAATGTAAACGTGTTCACCATATTTTTGGATAAAGAATAATATATGCATTGAATATATACATAAAGTAGAAATATATTGCAATAAGTTTGTCTTTGCTATGTTTTACATCCTTTTCCCGTGAACGTAAGTCATGATTTCAAAGGTGTGATAAGAGTTATAATTCTTTCGGACGTCTAATGTTAATCAAACATTATTTTCATTAATTGATTATACTAAAAGATGCACTAATTAATAACCCAAATCTGATACATGTATATTGAGCTATTAAAAACGTCATCAGCAAAACAGACACATTTGTATTATAAAGGTAATTAACCTGTACATCGTCCGCTGTTCCGGTCACACATCATACCATGACAATTCATGGAGCAGCCGTTTTCACATTTATCACCGTACGTTCCAGAAACACAGGCTAAATTGAATGCATGCATCTTAATATAACTAATCGCTTTTGCAAAGTCGAAATAAACAAACCAAATGAATCAGGTTGAGGACATTTATAACGACTTTACAAATAAGATGAATCATTTATTTAGAAATAGAGAGATGCGTAAAATTAATACTGATGCAGTTAAATAATATCGCCATAACATAGTTTTCAACATATTAAAATTACAACATTAGTGTTGGTTTCCATGTTGACATTGATATACAGAGCGAGTTCTATCGCTGACTAATGGATATGGTCATGCTGGTATATTGATTGAGATTAAACATGCGTGTAAGTAACAACCAATCAATGCCATTCTTTTCTAAATGACGCATGCGCAAAAATATTCTAATTAGCGTGAAACGACTAAAGGAAATCGGCTCTAAGGCATGCGCATTAGAATTGCATGTTCCTGTGCAATTACGCACAGCATGTAACTAAAATAAATCGATTACAGTTTCACTACGGTCATAATAGCTTGCGATATAACTCGCCCAATATAAATTTTCTCTATTGAAAAGGCATTGTAGCTCTAAACCAGAAAAGCTGCTTTTTACTGTGGCAATTCCCAGTTGTCCGTTCGCATGTCGTTCCACTGCAATTCTGTGAGCATATCTGGTTACACATATCCCCATACCATCCTGGATTACAAACTGAAATATTGATTAGAATATGAAGTTTAATTGACTAGTCCCACAAGATTAAGGATTAAGTGCATGTACTGTACATGTGTGGTCAATTCAAGTTAAATATACTAACTATCTCGTTTGCTGGTACATCTGATTCCCTTAGACGTAGTCATACTTATTCTGACTCCAAACTAAAAATATTCGTTAATCAATAAAAAAGTAGGTGAAACAGTTTTTACTCTAAAGATACAGATTGATAGTGAAAAGTCAAAATTATCTGATGACTAACTTTTTGCTAATAAAGATTTTCGGTAAGATGAATTGAAACCAAAGTTCAATAATAATAATTCAATATGGTGGTGTGCTTATTTTTTAGCTGTTGTGAATTAAATATTGCTATTTAACGCGAATTGTTCTTTTTTCCGGAGTTTAATTGCTTTTCACCTACACACGACAAACTAAAAAAATATTTTGAAAAAAAAATGTTTTATAAGTATGAATATTCCCAAAATTGACAAACCTATGTTTTCTTTACTAAAAATAATAATAACTCACAGTCAACCCATCATTTTTGCTCAGAACAGCTTTATAGGTTTTTAAGATATTTTGACAGTTTCAAAGCATCACAGAAAAGGTTCTGATGACTATATAACATTTTGCAGTGCAAACGAAAAAAGGTTCTGTATCTGAAACTATCATAAAAATAGGGGTTCTGTGTATTTGATATTTTCTTCCGTTACAAAATATACTATGTTTCTTTCTAAAGATTCAAATCACTTTATCTTCAATAAAATGTATAAAAAACTAAAACTGGTGAGTTAAGTAAAAAACGGTAAAATTTCACCTCTATACAAAGTGTAAAAATGCATCTTTTTAAAAAAAGCCGCCGTAAAATATGTGTACAAAAAATTCTACAAGTAATAGAAGTCTATTTTTTTCATATTTTCTGTATTGAGACAATTAGGTCTTAAAAATCTCATAAAAAATGAATTTTGATTAATGTTGCAAGGAGATCTCGAGTGAAACTTTACAAGAGCAGATCCTTAAAATGATATATTTTAATCAATTATCCAATAAGGCAGTGCTCACCATTACAGTGTCCGGTTACCTTGTCACAATTTTGGTTCAAACAATTGATCGAACAGTCACGCTCACATGTAGTTCCGTATTTCTTTGGAATACAGTCTGCGAGAAAAACAAACTGCTATTTTTAAAAGCATATAGATTGAAAGAATAACAGTGAAACTTGTTATTCTTGACATCATAATTAGGGAGTTGATGGAGGGTGGATGATTGGGCAGACCAAAAACAGAAGATGCTCAATTGCATCAGCTCATTTGCGCTTCTAGTCATTCCAAGTATTCGTTATGTACGAAAGGGTTTAAAGGATATAGTTTTTCTTCTAAACAACGTCACGGTGCAGTTGGTATTCAAAGCACGTTTTCGTAGGACACGCTTTACGTAAATCAAATCCATTTTGAATTTGTAAGATATATTACAAATAAAGCAATAAAATATGTAACACGACCAGGCAAATCATTAATTTTGATATAAGAAAGGGATATGCAAACACAGAATTGTATAAAAATTCGTTAATAAAATCATCTCAGATGGAATATTAAATATTAAAATACCAAATAATATCTATGAATGATTCAGTTGTCGATAACATCTGCCGTTTAAATGTGCTCGTCCCTTCCCAAAATTAGCAGCAATTTCGCAACTGCACAAAGTATTTGATAATTGATAATGTCATTAAAAAACTAGCATACCTCAAAGACTTGCAGGTTGCCAATAGGAACAACGAAAGTTTAGCAATTACAAAATAAAATATACACGTTTATACACTTGATGTGTGACATCCTAAATATGACAACAATGCGGCATAAATATAATACAGCAGAAAAGAAACACAGCAAAGAAAAAAAACATAGAATACCTTAACTACAATTGATTGGATAATTGTCTTGTCCATTAAATAAAATGTTATAATATGTAATCTATAATGTACATGAAATTAATGTGATTTATGTGCTTTAATTACTCAATTAGGCAGTACTCACCATCACAATGTCCGCTTACTCTGTTGCAGATTTGGTTCAAGCAATTGAAAGAACAGTCACTCTCACACACGGTTCCGTATTTTTGTGGAACACAGTCTGCATAAAAAATCAGTGTTCATTTCTATAGCATTAAATTTAAAATAATTACCACGAAGTAGTCATTTCTGACTTCTAAATGATAAAATCATTATCGCAAAAAATGTATCAGTGAAACATTATGAAGTAAAATGCTATCCCTGCTAAAAATACATATAATTTTACGCTTATGAATTCCTTCAATGGGCAGTTAAAGAAAACTGATTCGATCAAAACTGTTTATGCATCATTGTAACAGAGCTATATTTAGAAACGTCTCTACCGTCCCTTTACGTGTAAATACAGCGCGTATTTACATAATACATTCGCTTTTTAATATCATATTATCTCCCTGTATTGTATGTTTATCGTGTATGTATGAGTGCTGTCACCTGCGAAAGTGGTCATCGTATGTGTCTGGTATTCGGCGGGAGAATGCAGTTATTGTCTACGGATGTGGGACGCGACTTTCATACAAATCTGCAGGTTATGTCTAGAACATAGTGATTGAATTCTGTTCTCCTCTGAAGATCAGTTTCCTTCCATTGTTTGAATTCATAAATGTTGATCAAATATAGTTTTACGCCGATTAATGCTTTTCTTTATACCAAAATTGTGTCATATCATTTTAGCATCATACGATTCTGAGAAAACGGTGTGAATTGCGCTCACAAACTAATAACGTCAGAAAAGATACCTACCTCCGAGAGAGCTAACTCTATTAAATGCAAAGATGGAATAGTTCTACTCACAGAAACAGGCTCCTGTTGTCGCATTACAGTTACCACCATAACAGTCCGTGGAACACGCATTGTCACAGTTACCGTCACCGTAAGTTCCGACTGGACACCCTGTACACACAGTTACCGTTTTAAGTTGGAAGATATTAGATGAAAGAGTTATCATTCTTTTCTCGATTGGATTAAAAACGTAAATGATAACGCTAATGACAACCTAAAAGACCAAAACGAGATCGAACAGAATTATTAAGGATAATTTGAATGAAATGTTCATTTTAATATGTACCATGAAACCCATCGAGTCATTAAATGAGACAAAAGCATCGCTTACGTTCAATATAGTTTCTATCTATAACGTATTACGCAGACATTTAATGAATTAAAATGCATTCGACAGAGTAAATTCTCTATACGTTTTGTTAATGATCTTTGTGCAGCAGGTTTGAGCAATGTATATTTGAAAGTCATTTAAGAAATGCACTTATTATATCGCATTGTGTCTAAGAATATGAAATTATTTTCTGAATAGTATCATATACAAGCATATTTGATAAATCAGTATTCTTATGATAACATTACAGTTAGACATTGATAATAGAGACAGGTGTTTTCTTTTTCCTGAATTAACCCAAACAATGTATAACAATTGCCATTTTGATTACATTTTTAATACTATTGAAATTGAAATGTGCGCTTACCCCACACTTGTACCTCACACAATTCCAGAACAGCGTAATCATCATACCATGTCTGCCGTTTTGGATTGGATCGATAGTTGTAAACGGTCACATACTGACCTATATACGGACAATGGTGTGTTATAGTCAACTTTACATCTGCCGGAGTAGTACTCATATCCACATAACAGAGGATGTCATCTTGTGGACTGGAGGTGGTATTGGATATATACAGATGATATCCACCTAACCTTCGCTGAAAATCATCTGGTGAGAAAATCAATCAAGCTAATTTCAAATTTCATACATTCTACTGTTAAATGTTCGCAAATATACACAATTTATGATATTATTTTTATTTTGAACGGCATGGATTTGTCTAATTTGTTAACTTATTCGATGTTTTGGGTACGTTGAATTTGTATCTTATAAAAGAATGTTGATCCAGTTCCTTGATATTCATTTATTTTTATTGAAATTTTACCACTATAATTTCCGTCATTTTGAAATTGATTCGAATAAAAATACCGCGAGTCATTTCTCCATTCATGAAAATTGCGTAATATTTTCAATGCAAATCCCGTTGTTTGTATCTATCAAAGTAAACGCAAAGTTTTGTTAACACTGTAATGTCACGAGGCTTTATTGCATAAGTAGCCATGTAATACAGCTTCATGAGACAAGATTGTATTGACCGAGAACAGCCAGTATTAAATCAGAAGGTATGTAGTGCAGACCAAATGGGTCAGTTAAACTACCTTGGTGAGATCAGTTGCCTTATGGTCATAAGACGCTATTTGTTAATATTAGTTATATTCATATTGATGGAATATTTTGACTGAATATAGTAAGGGAGGCGTTTTGTTGGGTAGTTCAGGTTTGGATGTTGTGAAGTAGAGACTATTGTTTTAATATTTTTTACACTTACTGGATACTTCTGCATGATATATGTAATTAAACTGTAAATATTGTCGAATTGAGTTCGATTTGAACCCCGTGATATTTTGTCATTGACAAAATTTACGGATTGGAAAAAAATGCTATTCGACTAACCTTTTTTGCCATTGACAAAATTTACTGATTGGGCAAATTTCTATTTTACTAACGGTTTTTTTTTTGTCTTTGACAAAAATAGTTTGGTCAACATTTTGTTGAAGTAATGCTGTTTTGTCAAGCTGATTTCTGCCATCGTTTATTTCCATACACAATAATTTTCGGTTTCTGAATCAGGATGTTTGAGGGATCATCAAGTTTTATTTGCCCAGTGTGTTTATCTTCAATTACACTTGTACATATTGTTTTTGTTATGCGGTATCATTATTATACAAACATGTACCAGTGCAGACAAATTGGTAATTGTATGATATTACACAATAAGACATTGATACTTCAATAGTTATCAATTAGGCATCTATGTTGAAGTTAATATATTATTTTATTGTCCAAGTAGAAAATGCAACAATGACTGAGAGGGTAGTCTGATGTTATTATTTCAGTTTCTGCCAGAACGATATAGCACCAAATGGACAGAATCAAAAGTTATTCATTTGTGTACTATTTGTATACACTATGGCACATCAACATCAATACTGCCAATATCCGAGACACTATTGTCACAACGATCAGTATCGGCATAGAAAAATCATTGAAGTTTCAGAAGAATTAGATTTATTGAGTAAAAGTATAACGTACACTACATTATGATTATTGATGCCAATCGGAATTACTTTGGAGTGTATATATGGTCAATTTGTGAATCTTTACTTAATGTAGAAGGTAATATTATTTTCTGAATCAAGTTATTTAACCTTGAATATTTTTTAAAGCTTGTTAATGCTAAAATTACTATATTATTATGTCTGTATTCACAGTCGAATTCAGTTGATATCGAAATGAAGATTATCAAACCACTCAACTCGTTCACTTGGCGCCATTGTCGACGTCGACAAAACTTATTGGTGTTTTTCTATTGTTCTGTAGAAATTCTACTGTTCCAGGATCGTTACCACTGTTGCAGTGTTACTGCGAACATGAGTCGCAGCACCGCAACCATGAATGAGTGACTTAAAACAAGCATGTTGGTGTGTAGCATACATTGGGTGTTCTATAATACATTGGCTGTTCTAGCATACATATCTTGGTTTACTGACGCTTACCATTAGATGTGCGGAAACTCAGATTAATGTTATTCACAGAAACATAGCAACATATCACATATTGCAAACTACATAGTTAACTGTTTGGTAAGGTGATACTACCTCTATAGTATATAGTGATACTATTGATAGCCATCAGCTTCTCCAGATCAACCTGCCACCAGACTGTTTTAGGACCTGTGCCCTGTGTATGTGTACAGCAATCACTCCCTATGTTTGTTTTCGTACATCCATCAACAACATTACTGGCCACCCAAGCCCCTGTATTACCGCTACTCTGGTTCGCTGGCTTTGTTTCTGCTACATTACCTGCACAGATTAAATGATTTTTTGAATGAAACAAATAAATCCAACGTTAGAAAATTGAAGAGACACGCCTTTACTTTGTTTTAGTTGTATTACCTTAATCGTGTAACTTTACTCGAGGGGGGATTTACGTTAATTACGCAAAGGCCACTTGATTGCGAAAATTACCTCCACGAGTTATATTGTGTACATGTAGGAACTTTGTTGTTCAAAGTCTAAAAGTGTATTTATTGCGAAAATAAAAATACCGCGAAAGTTTTATGCATGGAAATCCCGAAATTAAGCACTCGCGAAAATATCCACGTTAACAGTATTCAAAAACTGTCATTGTTATTATATAATTTTCTACCGATGATAGGGAAAAGATCAAATATCTAGTGCGATTATACCTCCAGTGAAAATCCTGCATTCTGATTGGTCGAGAGATATTTGGTATTTCATACTATCATAAGACAATAGCAGACAATAGACATGTTCGTAGCAACCACCTAGCAACGTGTAGCAAAAATGTATTTTGACAGTACAAAATAATAAACGCCCGAAATCGACATCTTTTTTTTTATTTAGGAATAGTTTTGCCAAATTAGTCTGTTTATCAATATTCTTTCTCCAAATTGAGTACGGAGCTTTCCGTTTATACCTTTTCGCCTATCGTACAAGCGCTAGATGTTGATTCTAATAATCCCGTCGATGATTAGATGAATGGGAGACATGGGATTACAAGCTTCTTTGCGACGTTATAATATTGTAAACAGGCACCAGGACGAAACCAAAATTCACAGAGATTTATCAAAAACCTTCGGATTTAATAAACAAGAAATTGAAATGAAAAAATATCAAAATGATCATTCCAATGATACGATGATTAAGATACAGTTTTCCTATTGATCCTGATTTCCAGATACACGTACAGTAGAAGATGGCAAATGCATCATCATACTGTAGTTTTCATAGTTCTCAGTGTCCGATAAACGACGTGTATAGCTTATATTACTGTCTAAATAAAAGCATCGCCATTACGTGTATCATAATAACATCTTTGTATTTGTAGTTCCGACGTTGTTTAAAGTGTTTCATTTCTCATCAAAGAGGCAGAGAGGCAAATCCGTCTGTCTATCAATCGCTGTGTTTGACGAAAATGTGTTACCAAAAAAAATCGGTATCCTGGAAACGCTTAATGTATCAACGTTATAATGGATTTCGAATTCAAACGCTTAAATGACTTCGACTCTTTGATGCACTGAATCGGGAAGTTCCTATCTATTTATTGACAGATCGGTCAATCAACTTTTTTCAGTCGATCATTGTTTTATAGGGGGTCACGTGGGGTACCGACGTCCACTGAGATTGGCGGAAAAACCAAGAAAAATAATAAATTTGTTTATAGATAATCGTATTATCGTTATCAGTCAGGACCATGTAAGGACGTGCCAGGTTTAATGGTGGCGGGAAAACACTGACCAGCGGTCGCACCTGGCAACTGCCCCACATGGGATTCCAACTCGTGACCCAGAGGGGAAGGGCTTGTGGTAATATGTCGAGATATCTGAACCACCCGGCCACTACAACCTTGTACTCGTATGAACTATTCCATATTATGACATCAAAAACAAATTAATAACTATTGACAATCCGAAACAGGAAGTAATGTAATGAATCAGATATAAAGTATTAAATATGTACTTCATCGTAACATTGTTTACCTTATTGTCAGATCGTACAGAAAATACAATACTTACGTTCGCATGTAATTAACTTAAATATGTTCGCTAGAATTAAAACTAAACATACTCCAAACCAAATCTTCCCTGTCACCATTTTCATTCTAATGGCGACTCAGCATTAACAAGGAAGTTAAATTGGCATGGTTCGGAAATATTTATAGATAGATTTTTGTTTAAACACATACACAAACAGTTTGCGTGACAAAATAAAACTAGCCCTGTAGTAATGTTTAAGGGGACCCTATCTTGTATCTTAACACACCACGGTCTACTGAAAGTCAATGCACCCGTTATATTTTGTGCAGGCCTTGTTAGCCACCAAGTTGTATGCCATTATGTAAACTTTGTGAGATCAATTTGCAATTATGTATAGAAGCCACAGACTGATTATGTTCATGTCTGTCATTATCTAAGTTAAGTGAAAATTGCTGATCTTTTATCACTAGAAGTTATTATAAGCAAAAATTTTATCTCACTTTAGTTTTATATGGGAGCTGCTATTTTATGTACATTCACGCATCAAAACTTTACATAGAAACGTTCATTAAATTGTATCCTTAATTATATCATTCTTACAATACAGACTTGAAGGAATTTTACAATTCCATCGTACACATTACATATGTATGCAAAGTCCATCCAACATATCTAAAGTGTAAAATGGATGATATCTGAATATCCAATCAGCAAGCTCCAGACAATTAACCTCTTCATGCGAAACTTTTGTTTAAAGGAGATTTTCCTTGATTTATTTCTGATTTAGTTGTATCGTTTCGATACAATGATATACTGTATATATGCTAATCTAACTTGTTTTGGTTATTAAAGGTATTGCAAGGTGTAAAGAATTTAATGCAATCAATGAGATTCTTACTAAGAAGTAATTAGTAATTAAGGTGTTTTTTAAGATAATGCAGAATTGGCTCATAATTAGGCACAAATCCATACTTCAAATCGCTGTATAAATGCCACTGAATAAGACACTGTAATAAAAGAAATATAGTTGTTGCCATTTCGGCTGCTTATTTCATACGGTATCATATCGTAAATAATAAAAACGCCAAAAGCTGATTTACGTCTCTCTTATCTTGGCATCAAATGTTGATAAGCTCAAACACTCTTACCTGTTCATCAATCAAACTCAAATATAACAACAAAATCTCGGTTACATAACAAGTGTCTTATGAGATCGATAACTGAATGAATTATAGACATACGGTTTTTTTTATCTTTATTCAGGTAATAAAATATGTATGTATATTAAAGGCCCACTACCTCTCCGAAACGACTTTTATTTTTTAATGACAATGTAATGCTACAGTTAGCATCACCTTCTTAATAATCTAATTAAAATAAATAAAATGTTAATTCTTATAACGCGGGTCGTTTTATTCTTTCCGCCGTCGGCCTTATTACTGCACGGTAGTTGACTATCGCTACGCCAGACGGCAAACAGCGAAATGAATCATCAATGTTTACAGATATTCCATAGAGGATCTTGCATTCGTTTTGTGATGAAGAAAGTTTTGATTTTTGTTTCGGTAAGGTAGCGGGCCTTTAACTTAAGGTTTAAGAAGAAATATGTATGCTAGTTATAAATCTTAACATCAATTAGAGTTATGGTTGTGATATTTAGCTAAATCAAGGTATCCTCCTGTAATTGAGAAGCATCTATTATAGCAGTTTTAAAGGATGTTGTTGTTGAATGAATATTCTGCTGTATGTGGACACTTTATGATATGTATTGTATTAAGGTTTTACATAAAATTTGAAACTCAACTATGTTAAAATCATATGTTTGATTATGACACAGCCATGCAGATTACATATTCATATATTTTAATTATTATATAACGATTACTAGCCTGTCCAGCCATGTCATATTGCCACAAGACACGTGTGTAATAACACTATTGTGACGTAACAATTACTCAAATATTTTATATGACGTCGCGCGATTGTCGCGGTAAACAAAAACGTCATCTCAGAGTCAGCATTGATGTCTGTTGTAAAGAAAATATTGGAACGTATGTCTATATTTCTATAAATAATAGTTATTTAATACACTATTTATTATCTAATGCTTTTGACTACATCACATGAATACCATATAACTATGAGGTCTAAACAGATATACACATATTTTTATATGATCAATAAATAAAAGGCGTACAGCCCTATCTGTGAGCTTATAACATGCTGGGATGAATGACTGCAAAACAGGTTCTAATTAATAAATTTTACCTGAACTAAAGGTCATATGAAACAAATAGCCAAATACATGTACTTTTAACTGACTTCTTGTCATAAGTTCAGATGACCTTATACATTATTAGAACTTTGGTATTAAATTTAATACAAAGTTTAAGGCTTCAAAGTATGTCCAAATGTTTAACAAATTGCATTGACCTCCATTCAAATTCACATGGTTCAAATAAGCTATTTGTAACAACTTCCTGTTAATATTACAGCTAAGAGTACTGATATATAATTATTTTTAAATATTTAAAATAATAACAGTGTTTTGTTTGTATTTTAAGTGAATCCAAATTTGTCCTGGTAGCAAGTGACCAATGCGTTCTATTGGACCCTTGTTTTTTCTTTCTATGACAATGAATCTTTTTAATGTATATATAAAAATAACAAAGGAATAATATACCCAATGAGTTTAACAAAAGACTTAAAAGAGCGTGGTTATGAGGTTATTTCGAGGAGGCCAGATAGCAGAAAAGGTCAGTCTATATGTCTGGTGACAGTTAACTTAAGAACCTGATGTGTTGTTTGCCATAATTTGCATGCGTTAACACTTCCTTTCTGATAAGATCATTGGAGAATACAGTTGTGTGAATGAAATTTGAGGAATCTGTTATATGCTTTATCTTAATTAACAAAATACCATATAGTTTTGAAATTGGGACCATTATATGTCCTTCTCATGATTTCGAATAACACCTCCTTCAGTTATTTCAGTATTTTGATTTACGATTAGGCCTAACCGCAATGGTGATCAAAATATGCAGTCAGTGATGAGTCGTTGTCACTCGCGATCGACATCAGTTAAACAAAACAAATAGAATGTGTAGTTGCAATATTACAAAATAAATATAGGCATGCAAAATTAAACTGTTTTATGCTTAAAATATTTAGGAAGTAATACAATACCATGGATAAATGAGATAAATCTGGAGTCAGAATTAATCAGGTCGTTTCGGTACCGAGTTGTACTAAGTCGTTTCGGTACAAAGGGAGTCGTTTCGGTACAAGCGAGAGTCATTTCGGTTCATTAATAACTTGTAAGCTATTTTGGGGTCTAAAGTAATTGCTGTTAATGTTATATATTTGTATAAAGCTTAAGTTGGAATAATACTATATACCAGTTTATGATATTTTGAAATGATCTTTTAAGATACGCATTGAGGTATTACATTAGTTGTTTTTGAAGTTTCATATAGATTTGTCTACCTAATCGAAGTTAATTACTTATGTAATCCTTTTTTTGATTTTTTTTTCCGAAAAAAATTAACATGGTTGTTGATTTTTTTAGGTTGATACCACCGATGTAATCTCCAGCTCCTTTGACAGACAAAGAAGGCTATAATATGCAGTGCAACTGTCAATTTCTATTCAAGTAAATATTGCATGATAAATTAATCAATAAGCAAACATTCAAGTGAAGACCAAACTCTTTTTGAAAATTTGCTTTACTAAAGAGATAGGACTGTACAGAGATACATTTTAGGTTCTACATTTTTACAAGGATAAGTACATTATAATAAGACAAGCATACCAACAAAATAAAAATGAAAATCTGACTGACATCCATGAAAACAGGTTACAAAATATTTCAATAATAAATAGTTTGAGTCAGTGGTTTTCAAGTGGCAAATAAACAATATTTTATTTTAGGCCTAACTGATGAACATATGGCATATATCAAGGGGCCCTGCTTAAGTTAGAACTGATATAACCTTATTGTGGGTCAGTCATTTATCAGGACCCTTAATCATGACTTTCCAGTTTTCTAGTTGTGCATGTACATATATGTGCTTATCATGCCTTTGTGTTAATGGTTCAAATTTATTAATTATTGTATAATAGTAAATACCCTTAGTATTTTTTTCCTATTTTTGTTTTTACAGTGGAAGGAAACATGTATAGGGGCAAGCAACTGGAGGAGCTGAAAAACTGCAAAATTGCGAAGCTGTGTTATGCAAGTTACAGTATTATTGATCAATAATAGGTAGAATGCAAATGGATCAAATGAGCATTCAACAAGTTGATCATGGGAACTTGAACTGACATTGACATGAAAACAGCTTAATTTAAAAAGGCAATTTTCAATGAAACCAACTTGTTAGGATGACAAGCCTTGTTGGAAAAAAGTGTTTTATACCACAACAAAAGATTGAACATTTATATCAACTGGAAGATAGAAAATTGACTTTGATATCCAGTAGTGAATCTAGCGTTGAAATAATAAGGCAAAAGGCATAGGCAGTTGAAAGCTTAATGTGTAACATGTGTAACACTTAAAGACTGACAATTCAACTACATTTGAAATATTGTTTATGTTATAGAGATGCAAGGGGAATTAATTTTGGTTTACAGTGTATCTTTTGATTGTTTGTTCATAATCAAATTGAAATGAATCATTTTCATCTTATCTGATGAGTTTCCGTCTGTTCCTTTAATTCATTATTTTTATATAGTTTGAGATTTGATATATGACTGTATTGCTTAGTTACTATAACATAATGCGAGATTTGACATTTGACATAGAATGCGTACTTGTTATATATAGTACATTTCTAGAGAAGTTTTAGAACAATTGGAGACTTTTTCTAATCATCATGATAGAATGTCTAGACATTGAACATGAGATTTACAAATTTATTAAATGTGCTCTTTTTTTGTATTTTACATACATAATTTAAATAATTAATTACAAATGTAAAATGCAAGATAATAGATTAACCTATGACATAATTTAAATGTGTGATATGCATCAACATTCACGCATATGTGGCTACACAGGATTCAATGTCATTTCATTTGCTTCGGTAACTTTATACAGTAACTGTGACAAGCAAATGTAAATATAATATGCAATACATGTGAAAAACATGCGTGGCATTTTTCGGCTGATTTACATATGATATAATTTACATGTGTGCTACGCATGTGATACACATGATTTACATATGTGGCTACACATGATGTACGCATGTTGAAATTTACGCATGAGAATCATGCGTTTCTCGCATGATTCTCATATGTGGCTACACATGATTTACGCATGTGGAATTTACGCATGAGAATAATGCGTTTCTCACATGATTCTCATATGAATTTTACACATGATATACGGGTGTGCTCTTTACAGTTCAAATACGCATGAAATTTTCACATGAAAATCATGCGTTTTTCACATGTATTTCATGCATGGCACTTCTGCCTGTGTAATAAACAAATATCTCAAAAATATGTTAATCATTTTGTATTTTAATATGTTGCATACAAAATGTTTTTCCAATGTCACTGGTTTTTTTCAATCTATGGAACAATGATACGTGTTTTCATTGGTCGCTTATGGAATGGGCACAACTGTGTTGATCCACCAGATTGCGCACTCCGAAAATTTCATTTTTTTACGTAAAATTATCCACGGGTTTTAAGGAGAGTATCGAACTGAATAGCATTGGCTAGCGAAGTTGGGCGCGTGTATATCGTTCACGTTTCGATCTTAAGGTGACCGTATTCATAAAACGACTGCAAAGTCGTTTTACCATCGTGCGATTTGCGACTATTCGTGCCTTTTCATAATTATTTTTGTCACATAGAGCGCATCAGAGGATCAAATAATAGTATAGCTCATTATTCAGCGTAATAAAACACTGTTTAATCATATTCTCAAAAAAGAAAGACGTAGTTAATAAGATATTTGAATTAGATATCAGCGAGACTGCTTTTAAATTACAATCAGAACAGTTTCAGGCCTGTATAGGTCAGATTTTTGAGTCGTCCTGATGTTCAGTATACGATCCACCACCTGGTCCCTTCATTTCTTCATTTTTTAACAAGTACAATGAATCCTTTGTTTTGTCATATCAATTAGATATTTTCGCATTCTAATTATATTTAATATCAAATAAATATATTCTAAAGTAAATACAAAAAATCGGAAATATCTTTGTATATAAACGAATTGTCTATACACATTTTTCATATCTCTCGTGATATAAAATGTAAACGGAGATAATCAATAATCAGTATGGAAAAGTAGTATAAAATACACTTTCATTTTTCCGCATACACAGATATCTGATTGTATGTACTAATTATTTTTTAGATAATATAATGAAGCTGTGTTTCTCATTTATATACGAATATTGGAACATACCATGGTGTTCTATTTTGGGTCTGGAAGATCCATAACATGACGTGACATTTTACTTGTATTACATTTCAGCTTGGGCAAGAGATGTACATGGCAGGTGGAAAGTAATCATACCCCTTCGTAATTGTAAGTTGATGCAACTTTAAGCTTATCAATGCTGATATACTTTGGATGTATATAAAATATATTTATTGCAAAGAAGAAAATGGGCAGATTATGAAATAATGTCAATCTATTATTGTAGCATACTAATTCATAAGAAAGAATCTGGAAAATAGGACCTATGTTATAAGTACTTTTAATTTCCTTTAAAAGGTTGACAATTTAGTCCGGGAGTACATTAATTTTGCATATATATCAGAAACAGACAAGTTGTAATGGGAGTTGGATTAGTTGGTATTACTGTTTTACAAATGTATGACAGACAAGCCCACTCTATATATTGGCTACCTTCGACTCGCAACTTTCGGGTCGACAGAGTTATTACTTTGGCAATCGAACGCACAGGGTTCTTACTCGAGTATGCTAAAAATAGATTTTATACAAAAGGAGAAGGTCATTTTCAGAACTCTCGTATATGGAGATTTTGATCAAAGTTAAAACTGCGGAACGAGGATGGCCGTTTTCATTTATTCGGAACAAACGGTTCGGGCGTTTATTAAAGTTATTATTTCAAGTATAAATCATGTCTAACCTGTAGTTTTTGACACAAGCTTACGAGGACAACTATAGGTTCAACCAGTCAGACCGTATAAACGGAATCGGCCTTACTCTCAAGAGTAAAGCATTCGATTGACAGAGAGGTTATTTATTGCTATAAATAACATCACTCATACACGAGAGTGAGTTGCCAGTCGAAGGCAGCCGCTGTGACTCGTAGATTATTTTGTTTTTTTGTAAACTTTTACAAAATATGCAAGAATTGTACATTTCAGTTTAGTAAGTCCGCATGGCTTTGTACATATTTCTGCACTAACTAACTATGTCATTATGTTTATGCAAATGGCGGTTATAAATTATATCATGCAAATATGGCATATATATTTCAATCATCAAACATGCGACTATTACACTGCTGTACTATTTTGTATATTTTGCCAAAATTTATACAACAATCCACGACTCAACGGTAATACCTATTAACTTAGTTATGTTCCAGTACACCTACGAAGTGATATATAGGCATACAAAATATCACTACTTTTAAGAGAGTATAAAACTTTAAAGAACAAATGTACAGTTTACCTGTGAATTGGTGTGTACTGTTAGTATACAATTGAAAATTCAAATAGTTAAATAGATCGGAAGCAAGACAAAACAATCCGGTTGATTCAGTATGTACTTGCTCTCCTAGTATCGTAGTGATGCCATAATTATCATTCAATCTTTACAATTTTCAACTATGGTTACCTTGACTACATGTTCTTCCCTTATATCCTTCTTTACAGCCGGATACTTGACATGTTCCATTTTCCTGATCACATTCAGAGCTAGCACAATGACAGGTCTGGGTACAATCTCGTCCGAATGTTTGGTTGGTACAGGCTGTAATATTTAGCGGCATAAAAGTACAATCATAATACTGTTCAAGTTTGGGATTGAGGGATATAGCAAGTTTCTGGTTTCCCGATACTTGCCTATCTCCCGAGGTGAAGCCGTAGGAAATGTGCTATATCCCTCAACCCCAGACTGAAAAAGTTTTAATATACCGATACATACAAAACATATGGTTTTGCTAAAGATTAGTTTGTCTCTTCCAAACGTTCTGGCATTACATGCTGATAACATTAAAATGGTTTGGTCATTTTTTGTATATTATGTGGTTATGACTTTTGTAAAATCCTATACTAACTAGAGAAATGACATTTCAAGTTTACAAATAAAAAAGGCCGATACAAGTGATATTTTTATGTCTGGATACGTTAAGCATTATGTTGTAGTTATTGAAAAATCGGCATTTTTGTTTCAATAACAAATCATTGATTTTTCTTTGTTTCCATAATAATTCCGATTTTTTTATTAGACGAATCCTTTTCCTAGAGTGGCGCATTATCTATATTGCAAAATGAATGGAATCTTAGATTAAAACGTAATTTATTTTATTAAATAGTCATATTTCTTTTCAGCATATATGTCATTATTTTTTATTTCGATCGGGTATGAACAATATGATAACTTTTGTTGGAATTTGCTGCGTTGTTGTAACGTTCATGAAATGATATTACCAACAACAACAAGTATAATCAACCTAAAGAATATATTTTCTGGTGATATTTTTGCTTTACATCATCATCAAATGACAGCAAATGTAATGCTACCTTGTTCACATGAAATTCCTTTCCGGCCAGCTTGGCATTCTGGAACATTATACAATGTATGATATTAGAGCAAGTCATTATGGATTCACATGAAAAGGAACATAACAATAGCAAAATAATGCACTACATCTTATAAAATGTCATTTATAATTTCGAGTACTTTTTAATGTAGTATCATGTTACAAGCTTAAATGTAAATTAATGATTCATCTTAATACAATAAACAACAACTATCTAGTTTATTTGCATTGTTCTGAAATATACGCTCGAACACCCCCCGTGCACTAGGCTTTTCACAATATTACCTCAATGCTTCATCATTTAATGTTCTAATTCATGTTGTGTGCTAGTTTTTAGTGAAATAAAGCAATACGAGATGTCATCTCAGCAAGCTAAGGTAGATCTATTGCCCCATTATGGTATACCTAACACGAGGCCCATGGTGACAATGGTCAAAAAGACAACTTAACGGGTCCCTTCCCTCGGGGTAAGACCAGTGTCATTTTATAAGATGCCAATATCAACAAAATTTAAGTAAAATTCCCACTTTTTCGCCGCCCCCCCCCCCCCTTGGGGATCGGATCAGGCTCGATTGTGTAAAATATGATTGTCCTCTACCAAAAAAATGTTTCAAGCGAAACATGCTTGTAATCCACCCGCATGACGCACGACGATGGACGAAACATGATGACAATAGGTCGTCCTGACCTGATAAAATTGAGATGGTTTTGAGAAACAGTCCTTTAAGTATATTTACCTATGCCAATCCTCATATAGCATACAACAATAGACAAAGTATTATAATGATATTAAAACGCACAAAACTGACCGCCTTATCCAAAAACAAGTCTCTTAAAAATATTAATATATAAAACCTTGAATGAAAACAATGTAGCCTACGAATGCATATCTATGCAGTAGTTCGTCGTTCAATCAGTAACTTTTAATGAGCAATAACATTTGTAAATTTCTGAAGTTATGATATGTTCCTTTGTCAGTTAATGTCACACGTTAGGAAAAAATCCGTTTATCTCATGATAAAGTTTTAAAAAGTGTACACAATTGTGGTATGGTATATATACATGTATATACATTAATGGATCCAATGAGTGGTTGATATAAAATTTAATTAAACGGAGTTATGACATTTCCCGAGGCCTTGCCTGAGAGACATATTACATCTGAGGGTAAATAGGTCTTCCTATTAACCTGTCACCAATGACATATTTTGTTAATTATAAACAAATACAAAAATCCTTGATTTGTGATCCGTTTTGGGCACTGACATATAGTCTTTTGTGTGTCTTTACATAAAAAGAGGCAACAATAACATTGTGTAGTAAGGTTAACTCTGTCGACGTTAATAAAGTTGAATCCAATTTAATAGTGAACACATACCTCCTAGTACCTGTACTTCACACAGCTCTATGACTGCAGTCGTTTTGTTGTAATTCTTAAGATTCCGGGGTTCATAGTCAGCAGGCCGTTTGTTGTAGAATATAACATATCGACCAGATACAGGACAGGACAGTGACTGAAGATAGGATGGTAGGCCAGGTCCGTAGTCATGGTAACAAAGGTGACTATCATTCAATACTATCGGGATGTTTGTGTTAGAAATCGAACTGTTTGATACGTACAGGTAAAATCCAGACATCCGCCAAACATCTGAACAAAGAAATTAAATGTTATTCATGAACAAATCTTTATTATAGAAGATTACAGTATAATCCTTATATGATATATGTTTTTGGGTTTTAAACAAGAAAGTCAGTAGTTGTTGGTGTAAACTGAAACCAATTTTCGTGAAAATAAATTTAAAAGGATAACAAGCACGATTGATATTTACCCGGATACTTACATTTTACACAGCTGTTTGATCGCGATTATGTTTTACATAGACCAACTTTCGTTCGTGGCTACCAGATTTCGCAATTTTCATTTCAAAGCAAGTTCGCTAAGATTAACACTCGCAGATTTTAAAAAAAATTATAAAATTATATTGAATATATATATTATGTAGATACTATTTTTTCTGAGACAATTTTGCGAATGTACTTAGATCTCGAAATTCTCTAAAAGTAAATCGCACACGAAACAATGGTGGTACACTGCTGTCTGTATACGATCTCTTTACACATTGTCAGATACTTTCCCATCTGTCTGCATATGATCGATAAGCATGTTTACACACATACAGATTAACAACTTCAACAACTTTGTTACATTGCCTTAATGTTTCCAATAAGATACCAAATACTTCTGCAGTGTTAAACACGGCAAACAAATCCAAATCACAATAGATACTATTGATTTTTACTTTACTTGACAATACTAATTATTTATTAAAGGGATGCATTGAAACACTCTGTGAGACAGAAATAGTACGTTTCATCCAAAATTGGCTTACATTTCATTACAAATGAAACAATTTAACAAATCGGTAAGAGAAAAGGAAAAAACCACATAATTGCTATATTTAGAATATTTCAATTCCACGGCATTTATTTTGAAACCCATGTATTTTGGTTACTATCGCACAGTATGTCATTAATTTTGAGCGGTGAACACTCTACTGACGAACACTCTACTAGTGGTCGGCTCCCACGCAAAGGTGGTATTTACCGTGCCAAGCATGCTAAAACACTATGTCACACACCTCTATCGAAATACCGCCTTGTATTTGTGTATACATGTGGTATTTTTGAGGAAAAAACCACAAATCATACCCATTTGTTGGAACTGCATTTCATTCTTGTTAAAAACCATAGCTTCTCCAGAATGCCATTTAGTTTCATTTTTTTTTACTGCAAGTGAGAATTCTGCATTTTCTCTGGTCTGTAGATATTTGGTATTTTACACTCTCACACGACATTTATCATTTAAACAATGGGAGAGAATCGAGTCCGTAGCAATGCCCAAGCAACGAATGACCGTGTAATTTTCACAGTGCAAAATGTTAAAACAATGCGCACTCGTTTCTTTTTCGATGTCAACATTATTTTGTTAGGGTTTTTTCCTTTTGTTTTTTCAACGACATTTCGAAATCTTGATAAAACTATTCATAAATGGGTTACAAAAACAGTTTATATCTTCTTTCAACTTAAGATGACAGCTTATTCATTTACGATTACTGTCGAAAGGTTGTACGTCGTCGGTGATAAGGATGATTGAAAGAAATGTGCTAACAATTGCCATTGTGAGTTGCTAATGTTGTAAACAGACGGCAGGACGAAGTCAGATACGTTGAGATTTATTCTGCACCAATACGTATTGCTATATCAGACCTTTGCACGCGTATGTGAGGAAGCGGGGACACTTAAAGTTGTTTTAGTTGCTAAAGAAATCCTTTAATCCGTTAAACTTGCAATCATACATGTTTATTAATGAAATAATTGGTATATGGTATAATGGCTGTACGCGCTCCATTTAAAACCGGCTTTTTTCTTTCTACATTTATTGTGTAAATTACTTATCAATGCTTTGGAGGCAACAATAAATCCACAGTATAATAGGTAGGCATATGTTGTGCTGCTGTGCGGAGGTTGCAATGGTCGATATAATACGTGTATATGTTTGCAGTCTAAATACAATTGATCATTCATGTTTTGGCATATTTTATGTAAAAAAAAATATATTTAATATGAGGGATGATGCATTTTCCGCCAATAAATGTTGAGTCTTCTTTTTTGTAAACAGAGCTTGTTGGCTATATGGGTATGTGGCAGTTGTTGGCAAACAAGAGTTTAATATTTTTTTTTTATTTTCGAATCAAGCAAAACACTATATATAGAATATCTCAAAAGACAAATCATAGTTGTAAGACGTCATCATAACAGTAACGTATTACATTACATTTATAAAAAATAGTAAAATATATGTATAACTCCTTTTCTTTATCTGTTTTTTATGTTTTTATGCAGTGTACATTTTGACGAATCATCATTCAAACAAATACAAATGTACACCCTTTACACTTACTATTACCTCATTTTGATAATGGCTCAAAGAAAATAGTAGAACGAACGCAGGTCTGGGCTAATGAGCCAGCGAAGTAATCCCAGCGGCTTTGATTTCTGAAAATAACTTTCTCCCCAAAGGTTCCAAAATCTAAACTTTAAAAATAGTTGAAATCTGTTTTAACTATGCATTGCACCGAGCGTTTTGAAAGATTAATTTCTCATGGTTTTTCTGAAGCATTTATCGCAGCGTTCGAACATTGTCCTCGCTCCTACTGACATAGGAAAACTTTGTACAAACATGTTATCAAAACATTCTCAAGAATACTTTCAGGTTTTGTCTGCTCACAGCCGTGTTTTCATAGAGTTCAATTTTTGCTAGATTAAACATACCTGATTTACCTGATATTTGACCTGTTTAAGGACTAGCTTCTAGGCCTCCATAACTTTTCATACAAAACTTTTCATACTAAAATGGCTAATTTGACGTAATCGCGTAATTTTGAAAATATTTACATTTTTTTCGAAATTAACATTGCTAACATTTGTAATATATTTTTACGCGGATAAAGTTAATAATAAACGTTCTTCGTTGAGGCTTATTATTAACATATTTATATATATTTATATAAAAAACAAAGGTGCAAGTACAAGTGCATAGAGACAGTACAAAGCACCCTCCTCAGTAATTAGTCAATACTTAATTAAGTAAGTAAAATAGGTTAAAAAACAAATAAAATTTGTTAAGAAAGTTTAATTTGATAAAAAAAATCAACAGATATGAAATATTAAACATGTAAAAAAAAATGTATAAACATGAGAAATTCTTTAAATATATCATATTGTTTACCAAAATATTCACGTCAATCATATTATCAATGAACAAAATTTATATTTGGTTCAATAATTTTGACCTGGAAATCAAAAAATGCAACAGAAACATACATAGGTGTACTAGTAGGTGCAACTATGTGTACATAGAGACAATAAAAATAGTACATGTAAGCACCAGCCTATGTAGTAAATGGTATAAAGTGATGAAATGTGTATACTTTGTGTGTATATATAGTGTATATGTGTATATTGTATACTTTGTGTGTATATATAGTGTATATGTGTATATAGAATTTTTAAACTGCATATATGAAATGCTTATTCTTCATTCGAATATACGATTGTATACACACTTGTTTTTTTTCGCATATTAAGACTTAGAACTGAGGTTGTGGGTTTTTGTAAGAAACAAATAAGCATACATACATATTGTATGAATATCGATACGAAATTATCAAGAAAACCATGTTTGTGCAAAATGTTAATTTGAAAATTACAAATATACATGCAGTATGTGGATGTATATAAGAAACTAACAAAACAATTATGTGTAAATATTAACAAGGTATTAATGTGTAAACGGCAAAAGTGCTTTCATTATATGGGTGTATATTTCAAAATTAGCAAAACAAATATGTGCATGTACATATAATATTTTAAAACAAAAGAAACAAGTATGTAAAAATGTTAAACAAAAGTTGTTTTGTAAGAGTGTAAATAATAAACTACCAATTCAGGTTTTTGCATGTAAATATTTAGGACTAATGTACATGCAATATATGAGTGTATATATGACATCATGGTATTTTTATATCAAAGTAAAATGTAATGTGAACATTAATGTAAACTATACATGTTGTATTAGTATACATGGGTGTGACTGTATGATACCCCCAAAGGGGATAACAAATTTTGAAATGTGGATAAAAAAGATATACATCTATTTGTGTACATACAACACCAAAACTACATACATTTTATGTAAAATAGAGATATATTTTAACAGTATAATAATATATATATATATATATAAAAGATATGAATGGTTTAAAAAAATTCCATCTTATCTCTTTATATGCACAGGGATTGAGAGACTCATCTAAAAGACAACGTCTATTACAATATATTAAACAACAGAAATGTGACATAATTTTTCTACAAGAAACACATTATACTCTAGAGTTATTTCCCTTGATAGAACAAGAATATGATGGACACATCTATAATAGTATTGGGAAAAGCGATAGTAGAGGAGTTTCAATTTATATTAATAAAAATGTGCATTATAATTTGATAGATCAATTTAAGTCTGAAGATTGTAGGATTTTGATGTTAATCTTGAAAAATAAATAATAACACATATACATTAACAAATGTTTATGCACCAAATGAGCCGATAAAACGAAATGCATTTTTTTAAAAGATTAAAAGAAAAACTTAAATGAATTAAGTGTTGGAATAAATATCATTGGGGGAGATTTCAATGAAACTCTGAAACCATTGACAGAAAAACAAATAATATCAAAAATAGAAAACCAGTGTTTGGTCTGACGGATCTAATTAAATCATTTAATCTTATTGATATATTGGCGAAGTAAAACATTCAAATACAATACAAATACAGTTGGAGAAGAAAAAATGGAAAAGAAGCAAGCAGGATAGATTACTGGCTTATAGCAAAAGATTTTCTTAAATAGAAATTAACTCCTGTGATATAAGACCAGTTCAGATACGCTCAACTGATCATATGGCTATATCACTAAAACTGATAAATGTAGGCGAAACACGCGGAAAGGGAATTTGGAAAATGAACAACAGTGTGCTAAAAGACATAAACTATACTGAAAAATTAAAATGTAATTGTAAATGCGAAAAAAAGAATGTCGAAGGAGTAATCTAAATAAAAAGCAAACATGGGATTATATAAAAATTCTAATTAAAGAAGCAACAATTGGTTACTGTAAAAATTTAAGTAAACAGAGGAAGGATAAAGTTATATAACCTTGAAAGAAAAACTTAAAAATGGTTCATGAAAGAAATGAAAGTAAATCAGAAAAGGAAAATGAAGAGCAAATCCTTATATTGGAAAAAGAAATAGAAGAATATTATGAACACAAAGCACAGGGTGAACAAATTAGGTCAAGATGTCAATACATAGAAAAGGGAGAGAACCAAATAAATACTTTTTGGGCTTAGAAAAACAAAGACAAGCTAAAAAAGTTGTACATAAGATTAAGAACAAGAATAATAAATTAGTAACGAAAGAGAGTAAAATCCTGGATGTTATTCGTCTGTTTTACGAAGACCTATACAAAAGTAAAATCCTAATGAAGAATCTATAAAGCAATATCTCAGAAATACAAAATGTCAAAACACCCTAAATGAAACGGAAAAGGCTATTTGTGATGGACCCCTAACAAAATCTGAGTGTACACATGCTATCAAAAATATGAAAAAAAATAAAAACCCTGGTTTAGACGGTCTAACAGTAGAATTCTATGAGCATTTCTGGAGTATTATTGGAGATGATGTAATCAACGCCTTAAATGAAGGGTATTATGCAGGAGAAATGTCAGAGTCACAAAAAATAGGTTTACTTTCTTTAATATACAAAAAGGATGATGAAACTTCATTACAAAATTGGAGACCGATCACCTTACTAAATATAGACTATAAAATTGCAGCATTTGTATTAGCTCAAAGATTGAAAAAAATAATGCCTAAAGTTATACATACAGATCAAAATGGTTACATCAAAAATAGGTTTATTGGGTTTAATATACGACAAATACAAGATGTGATAGACTATGCTGAAAAATTTGGAACAGATAGCGCAATTTTATTTTTAGATTTTAAAAAGGCCTTTGATACTATTGAATGGGTATTCATGCTAGAAGCTTTAGACAAATTTGGTTTTGGAAAATCTTTTATCTCTTGGGTACAGACACTGTACTATGATATATACGGGTGTATTTCCAACAATAATTATGTATCTGATACATATAAAATCTCACGCGGAATAAGACAAGGTTGTCCATTAAGCTGTTTGATCTTTGTGATTGCAGTTGAAATTATGGCAATAAATATAAGAGAAAACCAAAACATCAAAGGGGTTAAAATTAAAAGAAAAATAATAAAAATTTCCCAATTAGCAGATGATACAACATTATTTGTAAAATCAATTATCTCATAAAAAACTGGAAAAAAAGAAAACTGACACTAATTGGAAAAGCTACTATAATAAATGCATTAATTATACCTAAAATAACTTTCCTGGCAACAGTTCAACATATAAATAGTGATCAAATAAAGACACTGGAAAAAATAATATTTGGATATTTATGGGATCATAAACCAGACAAAATTAAGCGTAATGTACTGATAAATGAAATAGATAATGGGGGTTTGAACATAAGAGATATTGAAACGCATATAGAAATGCTTAGGATTACATGGGTGAAAAGACTATTTGACACAAAAATACTTTTTCGAACTGGACAATAATACCTAAACTCTATTATGATAAATTTGGTAACAATTCACTAATATTCAGAATGAATATCAAATCACTTAAAAAGATACATAATATTGAAGAGATCCCAGCTTTTTATAAAAAAATACTACAGTCTTGGATTAAATCTAGATCACAAGAGCGAAATGCTTTACCAACATACGTGCATAATGAGATAATATGGGGTAACTCCAGCATTACTTACGAGGGTAAATCTATTATTTTTAAAAATTGGATCAACAGTAATATAATACAAATAAAAGATTTATTTGATGAAACTGGAAAAATTAATGACGCTAGCATCTATGAAAAACTAGTTTGTAAAGCAAACTGGATTGCAGAACTTATCAAATTAAAAAAATCAATACCGAAAACATGGATAGAAAAAATGAAAACACAAGTAAGAACAGAGCCAAGTAAAAATAAAGATGAAATTCAAGTATCGAATGGGCATACAAACAAATTTTTATATAAAACCTTACTTAATCATAAAATAGAAAAACCAAACCTATTAGAAAAATGGAGATATCATTTTCGATGTGATATCAATGAGTTCTGTGAAATTTTGAAATTTAATTTAAAAAATTTACATGACAATTCATTAAAAATTTTCAAATGGAAATTGATTCATAATATAATTCCAACTAGAAAAAATCTGAAAAGGTGGAGAATAGAAAATTCGGAATTGTGTAATAAGGTGGACGACAACACACATTTTTTCATAGAATGCACACATGTGGAAATGTTTTGGAATAAACTGACAATGAATCTTTATAAAATAGGAATATTTATAAATGTACGCTCTCTGAAATATATAGTTTTGGGTTATTATCCGGAAAATAAGATGTGTAAACAATTCAATTTTTTGCTTGCACTTGCAGGATACACAATCAGACCTTATCAGACCGTAGCGGGGCTAGAGAGAACGTAGTGGTTGACCGTACGGAAACCGTAGTGTACCTTTAACTTCCGGGAATAGTCATGTCCTCTTTATTCAAGGCCCGCCAAGTCATCCGTAAAAGACCGTTACAAAACTTCGAAAGACCTAGCTCAACTTGAATACAGAGACAAAAATAGCCACAAATCTACGGCGTACTATGTTTCGGGCAAACGGGACTTCCGTTGTCGCTGGGAGCATCTGCTACAACCACGCTGTCAATTTAGATTAGTGTTTGTGTACAACGTTCTAGATGACCATGTATAAACGTATTTATGATTAAACATGCTTACGATAAGGGGGAAGCAGACTGAGCTATTTATGGAATATTCTGTGCGTGTTTAATTATTGATTTCAGATATTTCTAGAATGAAGAGGTTCTTCAATATTCTTGAAGTTATGATTTAACTATGCATGTGTATACTCTGGCTGTCAAGAGCTAAATTAAATTACAGCTATATATTAGAGCTGTGAATAACTCGCTTAAGTCTGGAAGTGCTATTATGACTACTACTTAAGGATTGAATATTGTTTTGTCGATATCACGGGGTGATGAATTAAGTTCCTTTTGAAACAATTCAACATAAACTGCATCATAGTCATCAACTTTGTTTTAAGAGGAACTCAACTTATATTTCAATTCAAATGTTTTTTATTTTTATATTTTTTTATTATAAAGTTTTGCGAGTCTCGCTGGATCTGGGCTTGTCCAAGTCTGCAACAATAGACGTAGGACAACAGACCGTCATTACAACTAATACCAATACAACTAAAAAGCAAATATTACAATTCGTCATACTTATTTAGATCCATATATCATATCAGTGTAATCCAGATGAAAAATAAAACATTGGCAATAGATTTAGAAGATATTGCAAAAATCGTCCGCCAAAGCTGCGGAAGGATAACGTCCAGACTGCGCGATACGGTTGTCTCCCGCTTCAATTCAAAATGGAGTTATCGTGACGTAAAGGGAGTGGCATTGTTCTGATGGTTTAGGTGGCCAGTTAGATTTGATCAAAGTTAAACAAATTTTGGAAGGTAAATCAACATTCATTTACTGTTATACAGTATTTGTTACCGTCGCTTCAGTCTGCCTCATCTTTTGCTGGTACAATATACGTTCTTACGTATAACATACGTTGCGACACACGGACATGACACATTTTATTGTTTTTCTGTACCGCAATGTTGCTTGATTCGATCAAAAAATGTGCCAGTAAAGCAATAAAAGGACAGAAAAAAGATCTGATAGACTCAATCAAGTCATAGCTAATTTTGTAGAATAGGACTAAAATAAACTCGCCTCTCTCCTCCTTTGCTAACGACGTGAAAAAAACTATTGCTAAAACTGTAAAATGAGAGCTTAATATGTTCTTAAAATAGTAGAAATGTGTCAGTAATATTTGCAATTTTTTAAACAACCACTGTTTTTAGATCTAGGCCTAGTAGTCCTGAATCTAGGTTTACTTATAATATTTTCTTGTACAAAGACTAATGTTAAGCTGGCCATGTTCATAAGTAAATAAAACATCGAGTTCAACTTCAGTGAAAATTAAAATAACTGCAACATACTGCATGTATAAATAAAATAATTGCATTGCATATCACAAACTGTCTATGGACATTTGTATTGATTCCTCTGTAAATTTGTTGTGAACATTGTTAATTAGTAGCCAGGAAAAATAATTATACAAGGTCATTCATTTACAGTTGCAATTTGAAGGAGGAGTGTCAGTTAGGACTCATAAGCATTATTTTTTGTTTACAGATACCCGGTGGTAAGGACATAATGATATGATATATGATTAAGGTCGAGTCGTCAGAGTCCCCTTTGAGTTATAGTTACACACTATACATAACCCATTTATTTGAAGCCTATATCAAATTGTTTAATGTGTTGTGTAATTATCCTAAAAAAACCTGTTCCTGTTGAAACGTTAAACGTAAACATACATAGAGAAATATACTTACACTGCTGTCTGTACACGATGTTAATCTTCCGTATCTGTTGGACGGTCCCGAGATCTACTTCCCACCAGGCCTCTGGGTAATTTCCTTCTGGATCGGTATGTGAACAACTCCCATGCGGTACTACATCCTTTGTTATAACACCATCTACTGCCTTAGCGGCTACAAACTGACCATTCGTGGAACTCTGTCTGGCGGTTTTACCATGTGCAAGATCTCCTGAAAACGATGAGTCATCGAATAACTATTTTATTGTTTTACTGTAAACGAAATATTCATCGTTTAGAAACGCGTTTACTCCGTTACAAAGAACCACGATAATATAAAGGGGACTAACGTTAGGGTACATAAATTAATACTGTACTTAAACGAGCTAAAAATACATTTTGCCTCAATCATTAATGATGGCACCACATGTACATCATTTGTCGATTATTGTGGTATTTTCTCCGGGATAACACATTAAAACTGTTAACTTGTTCCGAAACGTGTGAATCCAAGAAAATGCAACAAGTACTACTGGTTTTATATTTTTTTCTTTTAGCAGAACATCAAAATGTTTTATTAAACATAGTAAGCCAGGTAGAAAAATGTGTTTACCTTACATTTTTTTCTTAATGTACAGATATCGTTTTTTTCTTATTTTCGAATTTTCGATTCTTACTGATATCACACAATCAGTATTTATTTTTAAACTTTCCACGGTGTATGTATTACCTGTACACCCTTGATCAATAGGTTAAGTGTGTTCTTATCATATCACAGTTTCTTTTCATGCATTGGTATCATATTCCATTTAACTACAAGATTATGAAATGTCATGGGAAGCCTTAATGAATTAATCGAAATTCCACGTATATCTTTACCACAACAATGATAACGCAGTATACGTACATTTGCAGCTTCGTCATGAAGTACAATCACAAAGTATCGTTAAATACTATTTTTTAATACTAATTCGCTTTTTGCATGTCACATTTATCATTTTGGGTACACGTCATCTTACGAAAGTGGAAGTTTCAACACATTATACCAATTGTTATTCCAGTAAATAGATGCAATGCTGTAACAAAACAATATCAGAAACAAAAACATAGAGTCTATGCTCTTTTAAAAATGGAAGGAAAATGAAATCTGCTGTAACAATGTATATTACGTTCATGTATAATGTATATCAGTATCAATTTAAGTATCATTACGCAATACAAAAAAGTCACTGTTGTTTCGTAGACTAAACTAGAATCAGCTTTCTATTCCTTTCATCTAAATGTAATACTGATATTTGCTATCTTATATTTTAATATAATACGATATCACATTCAATAAGGAAATCCAGTATGAGGTACATAAAAAGTTCACAAAAATATATAACCAAACTACACTCAGGTCCAATGTAAGTCATACATGTAGTTCATTCAACAGTAACTGCTTTTATACCTGTTAAGATATGCCCATCATATTATTTTGTTACTGACTTACTTGGTCCCACAAAACAGCTTCCTCCCGACCATCCAGACTGACATTGTCTTCCATCTTGACACACCCCTGTATCTATATTACAAGCCCCATCCCCGCCACAGTGACATCGAAGACTACAGGACAGCCCCATCCACCCTGTCTGACATCCCTTTACGTCACACTGTCCAGTGTCTGGGTCACAGCCACCAGTCGCACAGTGACAGGTACTGCTACAGTTATATCCAAACTGACGTACTGGACATCCTGTTTCCAAAACATAAAGTCGTCGTGCATATAGTACTACTCCCAGCATATAACTGACATTTTGTTGAGGAATGTTTTAAAGGTGACAATTTGCTTTCATACTAAAAATAAATTAAAGTATCTTTTTTCAACGTAGAAAAATGACCCCGAATGCTGTTGAAAACTGAACTTTAAGCGCACTTTTCACACCGACCCGTTAAAAATGGACCCCGTTGAAAAGTGACCTCATAAGAAGAAGTCGTTCATCATTACGTAACCCAACGCTCCAAACTAGATCTCGAAAAGCAATTTCCCAATGACGCGCCCCAATCGACTCAATCTATCGATCTAACTATTAACAAATCATTGTCAATATTCAGATGTTATAGCTCCGTCCCAGTCTCTGCGGAAAATGATTGATACGTTAGGTATATAACAAGGATTGTTAGTTAAGAACGGGGGTAGACTGCCGGGAAATGAGCACTGTACATATAATAATGTTACTATTGATGTAGTCGACGAATTCAATACCTTGGAATGTTATTTAACTTTAACGGAAAATTTAAGAAAACTCAAATGTGGAAAAGGTGCACTCTAATTATTTGCAAAAATGTTTCTGGTGTCTATAAACAACATGTAATAATTTGTTTATATAGAATAAGGAAGATTACTTTTGTATATAACCAGAAAAATAAGAATTTTGGAGTATTGGATACAGCTAAAAGATACTTGTAACTGTATTATAATAAAATAATGTTCAGATTATAGAATTGAAACTAATGATGAGTTGATTATTTACATTGCAAAATAAACTAAAACAAATGAATTAGCATACTTCTGGAATGAAAGGTATGCTGACTGTAATACATATAAAATTATTGAGAATAGAATTAATTATATTTATATTATATTTTGTAAACTGATTTATAGAGACACCAGGTTACTACCAATGTAACTAATACAACACCAGCTAAACTATATATAAACATTTAGTAGTTTTTTTGTATTCAATTTAATTTAACAAAGCCTATTGACCCTAAATATATAAGATGTTAACAAAATAAGGTTTTCGTCAGACAATTTAAATATCGAAAATGGAAGAAAGCTTAATAGTTCACGAGAGAAGAGATTGTGTACATATTGTGATTTAAGTGAACTTGAAGATGAACATACTTTTCTTCTACAATGTCCATATTGTGTAGATTTACGTATATTAAGAAGTACTATTACAGAAGTTTTATCTTATTAGTTCAAGCGTAAACAATGTTAAAGAATGACAAAATATTGGTAAATTTATTCATTTTGCTTTTAATAAAAGGACAGAAAAGTTAAAGATTTAAGAGCTATTTGTCTAAAATTATATTGTTTGTACTTTATTTATAGACAGCGTGTAAAAGGCAATATGTTGTATATTGAAAGTGTTAAGAAAGATATTATTAATAAGAAAAACAATATTATAATTCTGAAAGGTTCTCCTCCTTGTGCAATGGCAAACGGAATGTGTTTAATATTAATCTTAAGTGGGGTTTATTATCAAATCTGGCTGAAGATATAAATGTGTGAAAAAATACTACTATTTATATAGAGAAATTGTATACAAATACATTGTAGATACACTACAAATGTAATCCAGTATTTTCATTACAAAAATGTAATATTCTAAAAAAAATAATGTCTACTGGTGACTGAAACCAAGGCATTCAAAATATATTAAATACTATAGGTGATAAAGTGAGAGTGAAAGATATGTTTTGTTTTTGTATTTGTCTTTGTATACTGTGTAAAAATAGTAATAAAAATGTGTTTCAAGTGAATCGTTTTCCATCTTTTTTATAATATATATTATATGTAGAACGCCCACGGAATAAAAAGAAATGAATTGATTACTTTAGAAAAATGAAGTGCCGCATTCTCCGTATTAAACTGAGGTATGTGTTACCGATAACAATATACAAAATTTCAATTTAAATCGCGTTGATTATATAATGTGCATACAAACACAGAAAGGGTGCATATTTGGGGAAAGGCGGCAACAGAACTCGTGAATTATGTTTCATTTTTGAGCACTGGAAGCTGTCAATTATTAACGGCATGTCCCATTTTCAACTGCATTCGGGGACCAGAGGTCAATTTTCAACGGAGGTCCATTTTCAACGTTACACCGGATTTTGGAGGTTCAAATCAATCAGACGTCGTTTCGAGGAACATGTACAAAGACAGGCTTAGGCCAACTACTGTAAATGTTACTACTCTCAGAAAGTTAGCATATAGGCCTATTTGCATTGTTGTTTCAAACACTTCAATAAATATTAGATATGTCAATTACACGTATCGTGAAAGCTACAACTGTAGGATTCAGTTTCATTAATATTTCAAAACACCCAAACGTACATCGTAGGGCTTACTCTCCGGCGATAACAGTAGATTTATCTCGTCAGTCCCCTGAGTTGAATAAAAGGCATTGTCGTGCTACTTATCCAACTCAAAGACTGCTGTTGTCCTGACATATCTTATCCATTTACATACAACGAAAATGTTACAAATACAAATTGAATGTACATGTTGTCGCGAACAACACAGTGTTACTGACACAACATGTAAACATTGAGACCTCATCAGAATGTGCAAAACTGTACATTATACAATATTGTGTACCACGTACTAGTTTCTGATTTAAAACTATGATCCAAACTCGATTTCGAATGCAACATTTGCCTTTTAAAATGTCATATATAGTTGTAATATTTTAAACCTGCTTAAACCAGTGTTGATGTGTTTCGATTGCTACTCATACTCAACAGCACGCATTACTTTTAATTATTAAACTATCTTTGTCACAAATCTGGCCCATCCAGCCATGCCATACGGCCATGTCATAAATATGTGTAATACTTAAGGAATTTATCTTTATTTTGTTGAGGTTATGAAGGTATAATGATAATTGGGCACGTGTAAATAACGTAAACACGGCGAAGCCGGGTTACATAAATTTTACACGGGCTCCATTATCATTATACCCCTTTAACCTCAACAAAACAAAACATTGATTCCTCATATTTACAGTTTTTCACGCAAATGAATATTATTCATTCTCACGATAGTTGCATATTTTTTCATATCCATATTTTTTCTCTCCCGTCGTCATCAACTAATCCGATTGAACAGCTGATTGTAATCGAGTCATTAATGTTCCCACCAAAAGTGAGGTCTTGGCCCCACGTATCAATCATATCAATCAATAAAAACAACAACAACAAAAATATATAGAAATGCAAAAGAGACTTATTGTTATACCATCATTTGGTTTACAAAACATCACAGGGTGCGTATAAAGGCCTATGATTGTTATTTTTTCCATACCGCTGACACTACAGTTGCCTGGTGTCTTAGAATTTCTTGAACATAACATTTGCTATTGACGATTTAACCTATTGGTTAAAAAGTCAAGTCAAAGACCGAAACATATCACACACGTTTTGATAACGTCCTAACATACGATTAGGGCACCGTTTCACATTTTGAAACCATGCTGATATCAACATGTATACAGAGCTATATAGTTTATCAGAAATCGTATAAAAAAACGTGGAGAGTACACACTATTTAATGCACTATTTACAGCGTGCCGTCTTCTGTCTGAGATATAGAAACGCTCTATTCCATTATTGAATTGGAATATTTAAGACTTTATGTGATAGGATATAATTGTACCTTCATATGTATTAGTCTCCTTTTAGTTTGGGAGGCACATCATGAAAGAAAGTAAGATATCACTCTCCTTTTCTACTAATGCTACTAACTAATAGGGTTGATGTATATTGTTAGTGTCACGAGGTAGGCACGACTTTCGAAATTTGCCCCGATATCTGTGAAATACAGCTAAGAATGTAATCGTGTCTATAGCACTGCTTGACTTTTTAATTTTTAATTTACAAAATGATAAAATATTGCAGATTGTTAGCTATTAGGTAACATGGATATAGGTTATAAAAGGAAAATTTACAATTAATGTTAACATCTTAACTTAGATAATCATGAAAACAAAGGAGTCTCGAGATTTCTTATAATACAAAATCATTTGTTCAATACAGATAACTTATATCTGGTTGATCGATAAATAAATCTTATTTAATTTCAAGTTAATTAAGTTACATATAAGTATTAAATGTTATACTCACCATAGACTTGAACCTCGCACAGTTCAATATATGCCTCTCCATATGATCTACTGTTGTAAAACACGACGTACCGTCCTTGTACATGACACTGCCGAGTCTGGATAAACGTTGGTAACCCATGACCGTTGTCATGGTAACAGAGATAACCGTCATGTGCACTAATAGCGCCACTAGGTCGAGTCATGTCGGTGTTGTTTGTGACGTACAGACTGTAGCCTTGTAGACGACGTGCATCTGTACATAAAATGGTAAACTGATTTAGTACCAACACCATGAACCGTGTGTTTAATTAATTCGCATTCCTTGTCCTATTATGCCACATACATTTAAAAGGTGCATATTCAAAGATGATAGATGTAAACGTAAAGCATGTTCCAATTTCTGAAAGTATGATAGTAATCTATTGTTAATCAATGTTATTGTAGTATTGCATAGTGTATCTACATGTACAATACATGTAAGCGGTATGCAATATTATAAGACTATTTCATATGTCGATATGAAGGATAGGGATATTCTACCCGAGGGTCACAAAATGTAGTAAAACCCGAGGCTTGCCGAGGGTTGGCTTGCCGAGGGTTTTGCAACATTTTGTGATCCCGAGGGTAGAATATCCCTATCCTTCATATCCACTTATGAAAGAGTATTTTTCTTTCATACCTCGACTTGTTATTGCAATTTTACAGCTATAATATCCCACCATTTTGAAATAAATTCAAAGAAATCCACGGCTGTAAGACAATTTCATACATGAAAAATTACGTGATATTTTCAACAAAAAATACGTTGTTTGCATCTTTTAGAGTAAAAACCAGTAAAATTTGTGAAAAAAATGTTAAAATTTTAAAATTTTCTGTGTTAGATCATTATCTCTTTCTTTTGTACATAGACGATATTATTGAAAATTTAAATTCTAGTGTAAAACTATTTGCTGATGACACATCATTGTATACACTTATAGAGGGAGACAGACAGAAATCTGCAAATATCAGTTTCATTTATGAAAACGCATATAAAAAGATAAATATACTCGGAATGTTGAAATACAAAATTGGAAGAAGGTCTTTAACAACTATATATACTTCTTTTATACGAACTATTCTTGAATATCCTAATATAGTGTGGTCTAATTGTACCAAGGCAGAATGTAACCTCTAGGAGTCAATCCAGCTAGAAGCAATATATATAATTACAGGTTTAAGAAAGGGGACTAGTCATAATGCATTATATAATGAAACTGGTATTGTACCTCTCATTGAGAGAAGACATCTACATCAAAATATTACTTTTTATAATATTTTCAACAATAACTGTCCCAACCATATTAAAGACCTGCTACGGTCATTTGTTAACACCAGTAATGCCTATAATTTTTGCCATACTAGATTGTTTAATATTGCAGACTCCAGAACTAATTTATACAATAATAGCTTTTTTCGTCTTTAATGTCAGAATGGAACTCTCAGTCCTGTCCGTTTCCCTCTATGTCATCCATACGTGCAATAAAAAAGGAATCTGGTACAACCTGGTATTACCGATATTTTCCCACTGTGTTCGGAAGCATTTAAATATTCTGGCGAAAGACAAACAAATATTACATTATGTCAATTAAGAAATTTCGCTAGTAATCTAAACTCTGATTTATTTAACTCTCATTTAACCGATAGTCCTGCCTGCCTGTGTGGTTTTCCATTCGAAGATTCCTTATTTTCTTTATTGCCCTCTCTATACTAATCAAAGAACTCGCCTTTGTAATTTTATTGTTGCACTAGATACCAGCATTCCTCATTCTATTGACACTTACCTCTATGAATTTAATAGCCACTATTTTAATTCAAATGATATATTACTGAAAATTGTACATGGATATAATAGAGATACCAGACATTTTGTATGAGATGTCATTGACACTGAGAGCACTTTTATTCATTAAGATATTATGAACATTTATTAAAGATGCTTCTCCGCCAACAAATGGTACATTCTCTCCATCAAATACAGGAGCAGACGAATTAGTAATTTTCTTCGCTTGCAAAAGTTACTTACTTAACACCATTAACAATATTGGAAAGTTTGAACGTCTTATTTACTTCCCGAAAAACGTCCATGGCACTTGCCCTATATGGAATGCATTCACCAAATCTTTGGTAAATTACTTTATATCATTTTTGTGTTAATTAGACATATATTTACATGAGTAAACGCTAATTATTGTTCAAATGAGTTATTTATTCTTTGTCGATGGTGGAGCATCTTTAACATAATAAAAAAAAATGTGATTACTTGTTTGACAATAGTTTCCATGCTTTATTTTCAACTAATGAGACTCTCTTAAATTGTTTTGTCATTTTCGTCAAAGATATGCTATTTCTATTTTATATTTATGGATTTTATGTATTGTACTATTATTCATGTAGTTACCGGAAGAGGGCTAATATAGGCATTGCCTGTTGCCCAATCCCAATTATGATATTACAATAAAAATATTCTGAAAAAAAGTGCGTTTCCGGTGGATAAAGTGCGTGGCGGCCGTCGATAACATGACGTGCGGTGTGCATTAGTGCGTTGCGGATGGATAAATAGAATTCTCTTCCATTCAGCCCTACGGCATACTAGTTAAATAAGCACTTGTCAACCTGTTGGGTGCGTGACACTGAAGTTCAAAGTTAAAAAAAATACATCCAACATAAGGTACCACACGTGCCTGACCCTGCACGGGGTCACCATATAAAAAGGCATGACCAAGCCTTGACACACGCTTTTTTGTCAGTCAGGGTGCGTGAAGGACATAAAGCCAGAAGGGAAGGTTTCTTCTTACGCTACGCGTATATTTGGTTTTTGTTCTAATTTTTATTTTTGCGGAGTTTGAAGCCTTTCCTTATTGAATTATCAGCTGTTTGTTGTATTATTTAAATTACTCACGGTTTACTATGCGTCGCAAGCAAGCTCGCGGTAAACGGTTGCCGTTATTGGTAACTTTTGAGGCCGATGATTCGGATGACGATCTATCTCTCCATCCAGGAGAGACAGAGGCAGAGGGGTGTGATTTTTCCCCGACCCCCTCCCGAATTTAGATTCGGGCTTGAGCGACCCTGTCGCTTATGTCAGCGAGAATGAGTCTGCGCAGTCGCAGTCACCGAACGTTGTTCGGGATAGCAGTAATGGCGGCGTTGGAGGCGATGCCCCAACTATTTCTGTGCCCCGTGGGGTTAGGAAACGTGATAATGTTGACGCTGCCGCTGGTAGCGACATAAACTTATGACAAAACGTATGAAAGCTCTGGAGGAGCAGTTAGCAGACGTAAAACGGGACCGGGCGAGTTCCGGCGTAGGAAAACAGCCCAATGCCAATGGTGAGTACGAGTATGTAATTGACAACTCAGATTTTGTTGATATGACAGACCCGTTGGGCCTGCTCAATAATGAACAATCCGTAGTGGATTTTGATGATATTTACTCTGATATATTACCTACAGAGCAGGACGCTACGGAGGATTTGTTCGCCATCCCCGACTACATTTATGGGGATGCGAAGGTGGGGCCTAGTGTTCACGAGGGATTAGCCAGGTTGGTAAACACTGCGTGTAGGAAAGCGTCCGATGTGACCAAGATGGCGGAGAAATATCCGACACCAGCAAATTGTGGTGATATGACTGTCCCTCGATGTAACCCTGAGATTTGGGGTAAAATTAGTAGGCCATTACAGGCGAGGGATTTTCAGTTAAAAGAAGCCCAGAAGTCTGTGTCGGACGGCATGGTGCCAGTTATGAAGTTGACTGAGGCACTAATGAATCATGCAGACTTCCGAGAGAAGTTCAGGCCTCTTTGTATTGATGCCTTGTCGATGCTAGGTAATGCTGTACAGATGTTGTCGGTGAGGCGTAGATATTTTATGAGACAGGCCCTCCCGACGTCTTATCAGGCTTTGTGTGGCAAAGATATGCCGATTACTTCAAATTTATTTGGGGATGATCTTGCAAAGAGAGTGAGAGACACTTCAGAATCTAATAGAGCTTTCAATGTTTTGTCTTCACGAAAACAGGTCCAGCGAGGAAGTTGGAACGGCCAGAGAGGACGAGGGGGCTATAATGGTCAGTTCAGAGGCTCAGGGAGGCCTTTTTTACGGTCAGGCCAGCGGGGTCGAGGTCAACGGCGACCCGCAAGTATACAACAGAGCCAGAACCAAAACCAGAGTCAGAGCCAAAAGAAAGAATAGCTCCCAAGGTAGGTGTTCCATCTGGTAGAATTAAGAAACATTTAGATTTTTGGCAGTCTATGACGGATGGTGAATGGATTTTGGAAACAGTGAGTGGACTTACACTTGAGTTTAATGAGATTCCAGTGCAACGAAAGTTGCCTGGACCAATATCTTTTAGTAAGGACGAGATGGAGATTATTGATTCTGAAGTGAATGATTTAATATCTAAAGGGGCAATAACTCGGTCATTGCATGAGGAAGGCGAGTTTATTTCAAATTTGTTTCTGGTTCAGAAGAAGAATGGTAAATTCAGCCCTGTTATCAATTTAAAGAGGTTGAATGAATTCATTGTTTACCATCATTTCAAAAAAGAGACTTTGGAGGTTGTTTTGGAATCAGTAGAGAGGGGTGATTTTTTCATCTCGATTGATTTGAAGGATGCGTATTTCAGTATACCAGTTTGCGAGCAGCACAGGAAATATTTAAAGTTTAAATGGAGGGGTAGATTGTATGAGTTTGTAGCTATGCCTTTTGGATTGACAAGTGTCCCTCGGATATTTACTAAGGTATTGAAGCCGATTTTGACAAAGGTTCGCAGTCAGGGTATACATGCCTTTTACTACATAGATGATTCACTGGTCAAGGCAGCGGATAAAGAGCTGTGTGAGAAAAACTGTAGAGTATTGGCTGAAACGTTTGAGCTTGCAGGCTTTCAGATTAGTTCGGAGAAGTCTTTGTTCATTGCTAGTCACGTTATTGTCCACCTTGGGTATCTCCTTAACTCAGAAACTTTTACGGTTTCATTGCCAGAACAGAAGGTGAGAAAAATTGTAGATGCATGCTCTCGTGTTTTATGTCAGGAGTCTATCTCTCTAAGAGAATTGGCAAGTCTTATTGGGTTGTTTACATCATCTCTAAGAGCAGTCCGTTTGTCAGGTCTGTTTTATAGATTGGTGGATAAGGAGAAGACGAAGGCATTACATGAGGGGTTGTCCTATGATGATAGTGTGGTTTTAGATGGGCAGTCTAGAGCAGAGATTGAATGGTGGAAGGATAATGTAGACAGGATCAATGGTCGCCCGATAAGGTCTTGTGATCCCGATGTTGTTTTAGAAACAGATGCTTCCGGTGATGGATGGGGAGCTGAGTTTGGATCTCAGATGACGAAAGGACTGTGGTCGGTGACAGAACAGGAATGTCTTATCAATGTCTTGGAATTGAAAGCAGTATGGTTGGCTTTAAGGTGTTTTTGTTCAGACATATCAGGTACTCATGTAAGGGTTATGACCGACAATGTTTGTACGATTGCGTATATAAACAAACCTGGTGGAAATGTATTGGAGTTGAATGAGTTAGCAAAGGAGATGTGGTTATGGTGTACAGAGAGAGATATTTATATTTCTGCTGTCCACATACCAGGGGTGTTGAAAGTGGATGCTGATTATTTGTCTAGGTCAATGCAGTCCTCTGGGGAATGGTCGTTACATTCCTCGATATTTGATCGGATCTGTGGTCATTTCTTTAGCCCAGATATTGACCTATTTGCAAGTAGGTTAAATTTTAAGATTTTAAAGTTTGTCTCATGGTATCCTGATCCAGATGCTTGCTTTTATGATGCTTTCGCTATGTCATGGTCAGATTACTTACCGTATATTTTTGCTCCTTTCAGTCTGATCAGCCGTGTGTTGCACAAAATAAAGGAAGACAAAGTAAGTATGGCGATAGTTGTTGTTCCATTGTGGAGAAACCAAGCGTGGCTACCTACTCTATTAGACATTGTTGTGGATGCTCCCGCACGTCTGCCGAGGTGGCGAGACTTGCTACTGTCCCCACAAGGGGATCCTCATCCCTTAAGAAACAGCCTGAGACTGATCGCATATTGCGTGTCAGGAGATGCTTGCAAAAGCAGGGTTTTTCAAGACAGGCTGCCACGCTTGTCTTCTCCTAATGGAAACAATCCACATCCAAATAATATGACTTGGCATGGAACAACTGGGTTGCTTGGTGTCGTGGACGACAAGTTGTTTTTAATCGTCCCGCTGTCGAGGAGTTGATAGCTTAAGATGCATAACCTTGGTAAATCTTACAGTGTGATAAATACACATAAATGTATGTTGTCTCAGACGTTGCATTTGCTGGGACATATTGGTCTGTCAAACAATCTCATAGTTTTTAGATTTATGAAGGACGTTTTTAATTCTAATCCTCCTAGGCCCAGATACTCCTCAACATGGGATGTAGCTCCGTTGTTGAAGCATTTAGGGGATATGTTTCCGTTAGCGTCTTTGGAGTTGGATCGTTTAACAAAGAAGTTGGCTTGTTTGATAGCGTTAACAACACCCCAGAGAGCACAGAGATTGGTTAATTTAGACCTTGGGCATATGCAAGATTTTGGGGACTCTATTGTATTCACGGTGCCCGAGTTGATGAAAACGTCTAAGCCTTCAAGGCCATTATATAAAGTGGTATTGCACAAATATGCACATGAGAAATTGTGTGTAGTAACAACCCTTAGATATTATGTGTTACAAACTGTGGATTTGCGGAAGAGTAACAAATTGTTAGTTTCTTTCAGGCAAGGTTCATAGATATCTACTTTAGCGAGGTGGGTCAGGGAAACCATGAAGATGGCAGGAGTGGGCCAACAGTTTAGGGCCCATTCATTGAGAGGAGCCTCGGCGTCTGCGTCGTATGCGGCAGGAACATCACTTAAAGACATCTTGGAGACGGCCAATTGGGCTTCAGCAAATACCTTCAGGAGGTTTTACCTCCGGGAAGTTGAGGACACGAGTTTGTTTGCTACCAGCGTGTTACAGACAGAGAAATGAAATTTCCATGTATTATATTGCATTGAATGAATTAAAGAATGAACTTTAGTTGGAGTTTTCGTTGCGTTTTCTGATTTCTTTGGAATGTTGGCAGATTCTTTGAAGGTGCTTATCCAAGTATCACGATGGATGAGAGGGATTCTCTGTAATGAAGCCCGGAGGCTGGAGAGTTAAATAAGCACTTGTCAACCTGTTGGGTGCGTGACACTGAAGTTCAATGTTGAAAAAACATCCAACATAAGGTACCACACGTGCCTGACCCTGCACCATATAAAAAGGCATGACCAAGCCTTGACACACACTTTTTCAAAGAGATATGTTGGCAGATTATATGCAAACCAAGGGAGGGAAATTATTCATAAACATCCATAGAGAGACTTGGGAGGGTATTTAACTCTCCAGCCTCCGGGCTTCATTACAGAGAATCCCTCTCATCCATCGTGATACTTGGATGAGGGGGGATTTTTCCCTATATATAGGGTGTGACAACGAAATCACAACGGGAGGGGTAATTCATGAACGTCCAGCCCAAGGTTTACCGAGGGTTTGACATTCAGGAATTCCCCCGAGGGTTGCGAATTTGTTGTCACACCCTCTAAGTAGGGACTGATTTTTTCTCCCATATACAAAAGAAAGAGATCAGATATTAACCAAAAACCTGCATTTTCATCGCGACATGAACATGGTTCTGTCGACTGCACGTCAATATTAATGACGTTATCAACTATGCACGCCACGTTTACACCATATGAAGTCATGACATCATGCAATTGTCTTCATGTTAAAGAGGTTAAAGCACAATCTTTTATAACATAGGTGTTGACAAAGAAATCTCCCACGCCTAAAACTGGTGACAAATCAGTGAATCGTGGGAGAAACTCTATTCTGTAAAACGTGAGCGTGATGGCGATGACGACTTGATGATCTCATTAGGCAATCAACCTGAAAATGTGATCTGTCACCACAATTAAAACAAGCTTTTCCTGGCGACTGGGTTGAGTAAAAGAGTATACATTTACAATTCCCAGGTTGGATTTAATGCTTGAAATGATGTGACTAATTACACTATTGAAGGATCACACGCCGATGACATCACCAACCTTGTCAGAAGACCAAATGTTGGTGTTCCAGGAAGTTTCTTTTTCGCGTCGACGGATATGATATAAAACTCTCAGACAAAAACATCTCCAGAAATGCAACAGGTATCAATATAATTCAACTAAAGATACCAGTTAGATCATTTTGTTTAAGTTCTACTGACATGGTGCAAACACTTTTAGATATCGTTTCAAATATACAAAAAGGCTAAAGATTAATTGAAAGCATATCATTTGGAAATTTATCCGAATAGATAACATGTATCAATTAATCAATTAAGAGTATGATAAACATGGATAATCTTTTACAAAATTCCCAATCCGCATTGGGTATATAAGACATATTTTACTTCATTGATTATGAATTAAACATTTGTATCTAACCTTTAACTTCAGTATGCAATTTATATGATAAATGTTTCAACGTGTTAAATATGTCTAGGAATTCGGTGTTTAGACTTGGGTTTAATTACTTTATCAAATTTTATTTACGTGTTCTAAAATCTTACAATAATTACGTCGGACGACAAGATGGTGTTAAACCAGTCTGGTATAGGTAATAAAATGAAGATTAATATATTTACAACTCATAATTTCCTGAGCAACCACTTACCATAATGTCTATATGTGATGTTGATCATCTGTATCCTGTACACCTGTCCTAGGTCTACCTTCCACCACGCCTTGGTATTGCCAGCACCCGTGTGAGAACAGTGTCCACTCTCTAACTGAGTATCGAGGAATCCGTCCACTGCTCGACTGGCGTCGTAATTCTCAAATTTTGAGCTTTGTGTCGCTGTTTTATTTAGAGCCAAATCTCCTTTGAAATAAAAGTTAGTTTTGTTATTTTCAATGAGAAATGTTTTCCTAGGAAAAACGTACATATGTAAATGCCGAGTGTGGTGATTATGAGGACATACGTCTGGACGGTACAGATTACGTGTGCTATTTGCAGCTGTCAGTACATAAGTCGTTATTCTACCTGTTCAATGATTCATCTACTAGCCATTAACCAGTATTCTAAATGCTTCAAAGTCTGGCATTGTGGATGTAAAATACCATATTTAAAAAAAAATAGACAACTTCTGCGATATTTCAATTACATCTTTTATATATACCTGCTATCACATAGGTTGAACAAATCTTATAAATGAGAGTTGATAAAATTGGTTTCAGACACGACCTAATAAGGTAAACACGCTACTGTAATAACAACTTGAGTAGTTCAATACAAAAAAATATTTACTCCGTATTTCAATTGAATTCATTTCTTTCGGATATATATGCAAATTGCACTGCTATCTAAGACCATGTTATCGAGTGTACCTATAGGGAGAACAATCGTTATGTTTAACGACAAATTATCTCGTACTGAAAGGTGTAGTAATGGTTTGTAAGAAGCGATGCCACGTGCTGACTTTGATTGTAAGACAAGGCTACACAAAAACACAGGTATACATTACAAGTATGACCGGTTTTAATGTACTGTGAAACATTTATTTTAAACTTCATTTCATTCACCACCGTTGCCAAAATGCTTCTTTAAAACTAAAAACGTTTTCAAGAAGACGGAAAGCGGAAAGACAGGGAGACTAGTGAGACAAAAAAGAGACTGAATAGGTAAAAAAGTAGAGCGATATGATTAAAATAGAAAACTGATAATTATGAGGCGAACAACGTTCGGGGTATGGTACATGTAACTACAACGGATGAACTTCCAATGAAGACAAAGTAAAATACGAGTGAAATAGATGTAATATGGTCAATCGGTAGTGCAATAGATCACATCGTACTTCAAAACGAAGTTTAGGTATTAAAATATACAAATACTTACGTGAACAATTCACGATATAAATCCCAAAACAAACCACATGGAAAACGGTGTAATACCCTACAACTCCCATCTTAAATTATCCATTAAACACCTCTGATCACCTCATGATGTCCTAAATGTGGCCATAATATTTGTAATGATTACCGGGAAGTTAAATTCCTCCATTACACGACATAGATAGGGACCAGGAAGGCCATGTTATCAGTGAAAACGTTATCATACCCGGGACTCGCTGGAATTCTATATTTTTTTATATCGTCACAGCTCAATGTTGTGACCGTTATCGCGTGTTGTGTACACGGGTGGATAGTGTTATCTCAGTGGTAGTATCATGGCGGATATAAACAATGGCAACTGAAGTTTATCTGTGATCATAGCTCCTGTGGTCAGATTACTTAATAAATCCATTAGACATAGACTGAAGGCAAGGCCTTAAAGGGCGCAGCCTGATGTTTTAATACGAATCATGCACGGCATAGGAAGAGGGAAGATCTACTTGTTTATTTTATTTTCTATTTCATGTAGAAGACATAATTTAGAAATAAAAGAACACACTTTAAACTATAGAAGTATATGATGTAATAATTGTCTAGCATAAACTCAAAGAAATGAACTCAAAGATTCGGATTTTTCTGTGTTCATTCAAGGCCTGGAGTGCCGCGTATGCGAATCTATGATTTCGCTCTATTTGTTGACGTTATGTGACGTCATGATTCCTTGTGCTCATCTTCGCCTTGGTGGATATTTTGACTGCATTTTATAGCTTTTGATTTTCAAAATGTTATTATTATTATTTAAAAAATAATAAAAAATGTTTAATCACCCCTGTTATGCATTTGCATTAGTTAAATATATATTTTCTGGGGAGAGCAGTACCGGAGCAACACATAACCTCCCCATATGTATGAAAAAATGGCAGTCGCAAACTGAAGCTGTCAGTGTGTATGATGAATTTTGAAGATAATGTTTTTTTCTTATATTTTCGTGTATCTGTTACCTTAGAAGTTCTTCGTACTTTGTGCCCTTCGGGCACGAAGGGCTGCGCCCTTATAATCTAGGGAAAGGAATAGAAAAAATAGTATAATCTGAAAGCTGTTTAGTGCTTAATACAGGAGGGAATTAGAAAATGTGTGATATAAATTATAACCATTTTACGTAGTTACAAGCTATAGAAGTCTCATTAACACGATAGTGTGAGTCTGAGTTTTTTAGTTTTGGTTGTCACATAGTTGAAATCTACGCTCTCTTGAAGGAATCTTGCAGTGTTTCATCGCTACTTCCTTTGTTTTTATTTCCAACGTTCATTGTATCTAATGATCTATTTGAATTTTAAATCATGTATATTTTCTTATTTGTATATCTATTTTCGTTTTTATTATTTTCAAGTTGTCTGCTGACTTACGTTAATTTATAATTCAGTACCAAACATTCGATTCCTATCAATACACTTTATGTTCTGTCCATTTATATAACGATTGTTTTTACAACTGAGACATCTAAACTGATCTTTTAAGATCATGCCTAGCATATTATCTTTAGCGCAGTCATATTTAAAAAAAGTTTCAACCTCGATGACATGCCTTAAACATTGTTGTATAATGTACTTCGATACTTTTCATTGATTTGTAGATGTTGATAAAGGGAACAAAAATTCTGATACTAACACGCACAGAGAGCCAGCGCTGTTATCACTAATCGTAAATAGAACACTAAAATAAGCATGCATGGTTAGGTAAATTGTATTTCTGTCACAGATAAAACGAGTCTTGCATTCCATTGTCGAACTATTGGTTTTTTCTGTGATATACACCATCATATCAATTTATATCGCTGTCACCGGCACAGTATGGAAGAAAAAAAGATATCACGATCGAAAGCAGTTCTTTGAGTTATGGGCGCGACGTCCGTCCATATATCTGTGATGCTTGTCTTAGAGTTTTGGTAGTTGTAGATGTGTATTCATTTTTGTCACTATGAAAAGCATAGTATTAACTAAAGATAACATGATCCTTTATCTTCTGAAGATCAACTCCTTAAAGATATCCAATGTCATTTATTTTTCGCATTACTCATGCATTGAACATCTCAACATTGGTATGACTCTATAGACATCCTGTCTACATGTGTATTCTTACTCCTTCCATGAGGCTTACGTTAGAGCATATTAAAAATAAACCGTATATGTAAATGCATTTGACGTTTTGTTCTTGTCTTCAAAATTGCTACTTCGCAATCTGCATCCAGTTTAATGTTTGTCTCGTCCCTTCTTTTTGCATCATAGTCTCCTTAATTGAATTTTTATACTTTATATTAATTTGATATTTATTTTACATTTATTTTTTATATTGGCATTTCAATACCAACTATACGTTTTATTCACAATGAGTTTACCTTTGCTTGTCATAGTATAATACTATGGAGATGAAGGACTATATATGGTTTGTGACCTTTTTATATTCCTTTACTAGTTTTCTGAAAAAAAAAAACGCATTTTGCTCCAATGTGAAATGGACGCGAAAAGTTCAAAAGTTATATTATCCATGACAATGTCTAGTATACTTTGTAGTTGTCTGATATTTCTTTTATGTATTAATCTATTGATGAAATCCAGTAGATATACTATATTTAAGTTGGTTTTGATATCAACTTCTACCTTTTATTTTCAATTAGTATATTGTAGTATATTGGGATGTATAACATATGAAATGAATTATGAAATATGAGATGAATTTATAAAAAAATATATATATGAGTTAATATGCTTGTTTTGGGTTTTGAATTCACATCAGAAACTTATCACTTTAAAGAGATAAAGAACGCTACCAGGAAAATCTATTATCTCACCTAGTAGCCGTTTATACAGTGATCGGGTTATACTACCGACGTTATCATACCGGACGGCCTGTGTCCCAAGGGACTGATAATACAGATTTATCTTTATCTTAATAAAGAGCTACTTATATGATATTAGTGTAAAAACACAATATAAAATATTGTGTTTTTGCAACACCACGTACAAACCAAGTAGATTATGTCATCACAGATTAAAGCGTAGGCCTGACAAAATTCAATCGTTTACGTTCACATTTTGAAAGTGTGTTCAGTTTAATAATTTATAAAATTTATCTTTCAGGTAAATTTCCAGAAATAATGGGATAAATGACTAACATGGCTAATCAATGGAATGACCTTGACCTTTATTCAAGGTCTTAGGGGTCAAATAGACTAAACACTTTAAATTACTTCAAACTCTAGTAGTATTACATATTATTTTCTATCGTAATGAAATTTGTCTGTTTTAGAGTAACAGCAACAGTGATTTGAGTAGTTCTGGACTTATATCTCGACTGAAGTGATTGGGTTCAAGTTCGGCTTACCAATTATAATTCTGACGATCAAGCCTATTCTTTGAACTGCAAACCAGATCACTACACAGCACATACCTGTAGGCAGGTTACAGCCATACCAATTAAAACTTCAATTTTCAGAAGAACCGGTTTATTCAAATATCAATTAACTTTTAATCCATATTCAGAAACTTTTAAGTAATTATGAAGTCATATGTCTGATACAAATATTGTTATACATTGGAGAAACTTAATTACTATTCATTTTTATTGATAAACTTGTAAGGTATTTTATTCAATAAAAAGTTGTGTTAATGTGTACAAGCTTCTTTCTGAAGATTAGGATCAGTCGTAAAAGAATCGTCTACTTTGCGAAGATGAGGATAAGTCATAAAAGAATTGAGCTACTAGGTTTGAATTGGGGAGTGCAAATTTTATTCCATCTGCATTGAGTTCTTGTCAATAGTCATACAGACCTTATGTTGGGTCTGTAAATTGTTGAAATGGAAGGCTACCAAATGGTTTCAAATAAATGTCCTTGGCGTTCATTCAAGGTCACATTGTCAAATGGTCTAAAATCTTTAAATGACTCCTCAATCAATAAATGACAGGCCTGTAGCCATGGTATTACGTGTGTAACATACTGAGATGAAGGGTTATCGAGTTAAATAGTGTGATCAAAAGAATGACCTTGACTTTCATTCTAGGTCACAGTCACAAAGATCAGATATATATAGAATAAAATCGTAAAAAATGTGGGATATTATTTTCTAGGCTAATGCACTCGTTCTCTTAGTAAGAGTTACATGTATATTCCTTTCGCGATTCTCTTCATTTCATTTGCGACATTTCTTCAGGTGTCGCCCACTAGTTATTTATATGATACACCTATACAATATATTGATGATGATTGTATAATTTAGTTAAAACAATAATAAGATTAAAGATACTTACCACATATTCCGTCAATTCTGCGCAAATTTGTTTTAAGACAACTTGACAAACAAAACCAAGTAATAGGGTGTTTACTCTGTATCGCTGTCTGCATGATCCCGTTTCGCCGCATCAATTTACAACAAAAATGTTGTTACAATGCGTCATAGTTTTGTTGTCGACGACTCTTCTTTATATGATGAGTTCTTTAGACTTTGGAAATATCTGGCTAGCATAGACTTGTTTAATCAAAATGTTACTTCATTTAAATGACACCATAGTATGACATATTGGCCCATGAAACATTACTTGAATTTTTCAAAATTCTGTCAATTTAACAGGTATATTACAGCATCGTTGGTGGTCTGTATCTTTTTGCAAAAGGGGCACAAATACATTAAATACACTGCATATTTGAAGTTAAAATTCATTAATACGAAATATAAATCACGTTTTGATTGTAGCTACTAGGTTCATGATTTACACTCAATAAAAAATAGTTTTTTATTGTCTACTACTCCATTTATTTCTTTACAAAATGTATTTAAAGTATAGTCATAATGTTATTGGAGTTACCTCCCTTAATTTTTTATTTCGACTACTGTCTTCATTTTGTGTGTTGCCGTTAATTGTCCCACTACTGTGTGTTGTGCAAGTAGAAGATTTCTATAGTTAAGGCCTGCTATCCAATACCTTTGGCATTGTCACCTTTACCTTTGTTACCGTTGTCTTGGCACCATTGTTAGCGGTTTGCTAATTGCGGCGAGTTTTGATTATTTACATTTAAAATTTGTGGTTGCGCAGCGTCATAAAGACTAGGATAAAATGTGAACGATACATAGCGCCAAGGTCTGTTGAGACGAGATTTAAAACAGTTAAGGGTAGGTGACTCTACTACATTATGAGGTAGCGAGTTCCAATTGTCTTCAACCCTTCTTGCAAAAGTGCCTTGTGTAAGTCTGGTCCTGCTCCGTTTCTTATATAACTTATTGCTATTACCTCTAGTTTGTCTGGTTGTGGAGAGTGTGAATAATTGATCTTTGTCCACTAAATCTATGTCATTGAGTATCTTAAATGTTTCCATCATATCGTTTCTGATACGTCTATACTCTTATGTTGGCAGACCTAGTCTTATTAGTCTTTCTGGATAAGATAAGTGCTCTAGGCCTGAAAAAACTCTCAGTGGCTCTCCTTTTGTACGTTTTCATTAACTATTGGTCCTTTTTCAGAACTGGGGACCATGCCTGGGTAGCATATTCAACCATTGGTCTAACAAGACTCATGTACCAAGAAATAAACATGACTGTATTCACATAAGTAAATGTTCTGAAAAAGAGGCCAAGATTTCTATTTGCTGTTTAAACGGATTGATTTACATGTTCACTGAAACTGACTTATTCATTGAATACTACACCTACATTAGAGTAAATGGGACAGATTGATTGTGGTTGCCAACGTTCATATGTTTACATTTCTTTGTGTTTAATTTTATTTCCCAAGTGTTTGTTCAATCTACAATGTAGTCTAGGTCAGATTGTAAATCACAGTACCTTTCCTGAAAAGTTTTGAGTCGCAAATGGTTTTATGTTGCTTGTTACTACATCATGCATATCGTTGATATAAATGAGAAACAGAACAAGACCTAACATACTACTCTGGGAGGCCCTGCTTGTAACTTCAATGAGGCTAGACCTTTCACCATTTACAATGACCCTTTGTGTAAGGTCAGATAAGAAGGCAGATATTCAGTTAAAGACATTACCTTCAATTTCATAGCCATAGTGGGATACTTTATCAAACGCTTTGCTAAAGTCAAGGTAAATAGCGTGTATGTTTTCTCCATTGTCAATGTCTGTCGCTCAATGTTCCAAAACTTTAAAAAGGTTGGTTGTACAGGCTTTACCGGCATGGAATCCATGCTGGTCTGTGAAAAAAGAGATTGTTTTCATCCATGTGTTCTACTATTGCATGTGTTCTACTGTTACATGTGTTCTACTATTGCATGTGTTCTACTATTGCATCTCTTATCAACCTTTGCAATAACTTCCCTACTACTGATGTCAGGCCGAGTGGTCTATAGTTTTCTACTGTTGTTCTTTTCCCGTTCTTGTAAATAAGAGTTGCATTTGCTTGTCGCCAATCGTTTGAAATTTTAACTTCGTTTAGTGAATTTTGGAAGAGTATTTCCAGAGGAATAGCTATTTCTTCCCTTGTTTCAATTCAATACATAGAATTGAAAATATCCGGGCCAGATGATTTGTTACCATCTAGCTTGTTGATTGCTTTGGTAATGGTCTGTCGGTTAATGTTGACATCCATTAGGGCTGAAATGTACTGTCGTTATTGATATGAATTATGACAGCTACCTTTTCGTTAAAGTTTCCTGCTATATCGAATTTTTCGGTATTCAGTGATTCCGATATTAATAGGGCCGTCTCTTTACCTTCTTCTTCACAATGGAAACTGTAAAAACCACGTATTTCATAAGAGGAACGATCTTGTGTAAAGTCCCTTCTTTTTATGTAGTTCGGTGAGGGCAATTCTGTAAGGTTGATGATCAGCGATTTGTTATCGTTGATTTTAGAATTGCTTGAAATTCAGCCCGATGTTTGTCAAGCTGTTCAACGCCGTCCTCACCTTCGCGTATATTGATTACGTCACGTCATTATCTTGATTTATTTCTGCAGTATTTTCACAAAACATCTGAATATCGCCAATACAAGTAACAAAAGAGAAACAACACAGTTTGAAACTTTCTTTTTATTAAACATTGAGATGGATAACAATTGTAAAAACAATCCGAAATAATCTAAAATAACTACAAGCACTGTCATGTTATAAGTACATAAACCTCTTCTTGATACGCCAGTATTTTTCGCGTCAATGTTTCTATTATGATATCAATAATTACTCTGGCAGGTTTTGCACGTTTTATATGAAATGAGTACCTTCAGTGTAAATTGCTTTCCAAACGCGGTTTTCTTTATACAAGAATTATGAATCATCTAAACCATGGAAGTTATTATGCACAGAATTATGATATTATGCCATAAAGTCTATACAGTCATAAGGAACGAATATGAACAAAAATTAAACTACGTTATAACTATGATTTGCTTTAAGCGTGTTCGTTACCATAATCATATCCATAACAATAATAGGTATTTTTATATTATGCGCTTATATTATATATATGAAATTGGAACAAAATGTTCATAAAAAACCCAACGAGTTCTCTCGTATAAAAAAAGGATCAATTCTTTCAACGATTTCAAGTTGTTGACAGCAATAAAAATAGGGGGTTGTGTTGATGTTTGTAATAGATAGCAAGTAGTTGTTACATCATTTTAACAATAAAGTTTATTTAAGAAAGTGCTATATGTAGGAGGTCGATAAGTACCAGGAGAACTATCACTTATGTTCGGGATAAATGGCAACTCAACAGGTCCAAACTTGCGACTCCTACTCAGTAGCAACTACCTTAGTTAGACAGGTTAAGTGGACTACTCTGGTGTTACATACAAAGTACACATAGAACATACATGCCTAATAACAACATTGCCGGTATTTTTGTTCCAAAACCTATGGCTACTGATATTTTGTCGACCTATTTTTCATCACATGCACGAGTGTGTATGCAAGTAAAAATAAGACTGATGCAATTAGTCTCTCCGCCTTCACATCTTAATCACTCTGTCTACCAACGGTATCATAAACATTACGTGTAGTGTCTATTTTTGTTGAATCCAATCCTTCATAATTGCCGTCGTGGTCGGGTATATCTGTAAATACATATATGGCTGTCATATATTACATACAACATATTTAAACTTGAACTTAATATAAAATGAAGAAAAAAGATAATTCTTCAAATCTGTGGGTTGATATTACAAGTGAAATTAAGTATTGATAAATATGGATAGATCGTAACTCGTGATATATTGTATACTTACGATAAGTATGTAGTTCAGTGGAAGGTGTTGGCGTTCGAATTGTTTTGCCACGCATCCTAAAATATATCAATAAATTTGTAAAGAGATATAATAACAATTAATTTTAAAAATGTTCTATTAGTTCCACCGAACCTTGCTTAACGCCATTGGACTTTTAATATATTTGTGTAAGCTTAAATCGAATACTTGAATAAGTGTTGTAGAGCTATGATCACGTCGATTTCGAGTCAACGAGGTTGGATTATATAATATTTACGGTCAAGAGAACAGCAAAATAGTCCGTACTTACTACACGCGTACGTATGTATAAGAAAACAATTGATAAATATGAGTGAAACACAAATGGTAGCAAGGAATCAATCAACAAGGTGATTTAAATCTAGTTGAGTTAAACTTACCTTAGGTAGTGTATAATAAAGCCTATATTACAGGTTATGGCAACGGCCAGAATGCTGCCGAACACGGCGTAACCGGTGGTGCATTGTGGGCAAGTTTTTACCTGTAACAAATATTACTAAATAGGATGAATGAATATTGAATTCGCTCGCTTTCAAAAATCATGAATACTGAATCGAATCGAAAAGTGGACCATAAACTATAAGTTAAAATAGTGTTATGTATGAGACTAAATACATGTAGTTATTAGATAGGGGAGATAACTCCTATAGCTATATTATCAATACATCCTATAAAGTTCGCATAATTAATTTAGGTTATAGAACTTTCTAGAATATTATCATGTATAAACAAATATGTTTGTAAACATGTTGATTATAAGTAGAGATCTAGAATGATCTATTTCCAGAACGTTCTGTGTGTTCATTTGTTTACTATTTTTAGTTAGATATTTCTAGAAGTAGAAGGTTCTCCAATATTCTTGAATTAGGGTTTAGCTATATATACTCCAGCTGTCTAAGGCTAATCAGAACTGTAATGAGACCTGTAATAAGACATATCAAGAATTGTACAGCGCCATATAAGATTCTATTGGGAGAGCTATTGTGACTTTATCTGTGGATTATTACAACACTTTGTGTGGATTTATTCATATTGCCTGGAACTTTACACATCATCGGTGGACATTCAATTTCCTTGTGGATTTGTGATTATTATTAATTTGAAACCTGGAAGGATCAAGGATTATACAAGGACATTCACATACAGATAAGTAACACTTTAAATCATCGTATTACTCTTGTACCACCACCAATTACTTTAGATATTGTGAACCATCTCTGTATAATATTGTATATATAATTAAATTGTGTTTTGCATTTAGCTGCTAGTTTCTCATTTCTGTTATTCGTTCATGTAACAATAGTTGTACTTACCTCTTCACAGTGACATGTCTTTGTTGTGGCTTCTGTCTGTTTCTGTGCTGGTAATGATAACATTAGCATGTATTATTTGCATTGATATGTTGTAATTAAAAAACATTGTAAGGAATCTCATATATCTTACCAAATTGAGTGAAATTATATCCTTAGTGGTGCAAATTATTATGTCTAAACGTATTCAGCCTTGCGGGTATATGTGTCCATTTTGATGTCATTATTTTGTTGGCGATTTATAAGTATGACATCAAAATCAATACCTACTCCATGGACAAACAGGTTGTAATATGCAAATACGGCATAGAGCATTTTAGGGTCAACAGCCGAGCTACACATCTTTGCAACACTTGGGTTTCTACCATAATAGCAGTGTTATTCAACTGTCGCCTAAAACTGATATAAATACTATAAGTTATTATTTTTAAAGTTTCTAGAGTCAATTGCTACAGTTCGTATCTTTTACATTTTTGATTTTCAATGATACCTCATTTATGTCAAATGAATTGCATATCTAACAGGCATTCGTTGTTTAACCTTTATTCACCACCATTTTATTAGATAATAGTTCAATGGTCTCCTATAACCAAAAGACATTTGCATAAGGTCGCATAATGTATTATATGAAAGAAACACTTAATACCTACAAGGTCACTAATGACAAACTGGAGCATTATCAAACCTTAAATATAACATCATTTACATCAAATAAATACCGTTATTGTCGATCTGTAGTATTAATGATGTGACTTGATTTGGTATATGCTATTTTCTTTATTCATGTCTGTCTCGTAATCTTCCTGAACAACTTATTTTTGGCCTACCAAGTGCAACACATCCACTACTGTAAAATGGTCATGGGATCAGTCCTCGAATCGTGACATACCTATGTCTATGTAATCAGACGTAGTTTTGAATTCATACATCAGTTAATGCAGATCATTATGCTATCACGAAGTTGCTGTTGGTATATAAAACGCATATATATATACCAACGCGGGTTTACGTATCAATGTTAACCTCAACATTTCGTATAAAAGGGATTTTGGCAAAATACTTTCCATAATCAATATAATCAAATCAATATTGGGGTTAAATAACTCAATGGTATAATTTTGATTTTTAGTATTTCTCAGCAGCACCAGAAATGTTTAAGCTTGCGGGGCATTGTACAATTATAACAATGCGTTTTGAGGACACAGTCTGCATCACTAATGATATGAATGTTTACAGGATATTCAGATACATTAAAAACTTTATTACTTAACATACTTGATATATTCAAGTTAATGTTTCGAAAGTATAACCACTGAATTCATATGCTATGTTTTGGTTTTGAATATTGTATAAGGGTTCTTACCTCGACTGCATGTCTTTCCAAACCATCCCTCGTCACAGCCTGCCGTATAACATATCCCAGTCATCCTGTCACAGTCAGAGTTAGCACAATGACAGGTCTGACTACAGTCTCGCCCGAATGTATGGTTGGTACAGGCTGTTTGATAATAAAACATACAGTCTACAATTCTCAACAGCAAAGCTATCATCTTTTTAAACTAAACGGGTTGACACTTATATCACAACAGGCATCCAGTTGCAATTTCTATCGTTACTATCCCATGTACATGTAGATTATTGATACAAATATTACAGGTACTAAATGCAGTTGTATCAAATCCCTCATTCTCCCAAATTTAATACCCTATAACAAATGTCGCTGATACACTTGTATGAAAAATTAATATATATTTTTAGAATTACAGTAATTTCAAGAATATGTTTAAATTGTACAAGTGTAAATAAGAGCTGGAAATGGAAAAGCATTACATGTTCATCTATAGTGAAGTGAAATGAGTACATACGGTCAGACCAAGACGCCAACTTTTTACAGTGATATTAGTAAGTGTAAAGTGATTTCTGCAGTATTTTTTCATCTAAAAATATCAAAAGCATTAAATCAACAATTTTAAATAATATAACTTCTGTGTTGTCACCAAAGTTTATGAAGCATCTGAAGTCATTTGAATGATTCTTACAGCAAAATTTATCAAATGTTATAGATCTTAATATTTTACTGAAAAATAGCATGTCAAATTGTCCCCCCATTTACAACATATAACTTAAACAATTTTACCAAACTCACATTGGTTACAAGCGTGTCCTGACCAGCCAGCTTCACATCCCACGTTGTGACATGTTCCATTTATATGGTTACACCCTGGACTCTGACAATGACACTCTTCTGTACAGTTAGATCCAAAATATCCCGTTCGGCATTCTACAAGTACATCGAAATGATCATCGCAATATGATGCATAATGATGCATTAGGATTGATTTTGGTTACAAAAAAAAACAATACAAACTAAACAACAAAGTATTTTAAAGATGCTCCATTGCCGACAGAGCATAAATGATATTCATCATTTGAGCAATAATTGGTGTTTAATCGTGTATACATATGCCTAATTAACACCAAAAAATAATATGAAATAATTTATTTCCCCTTTGGTGCATGCGCAATCAGTACTTCATTCTTGTGAATATTGTGCCACGGCATTTTTTCGGGATGCAATTAATTATTTTTCATATTTTAAACTTTTAGTAAAATTAGAAACTCAAGCTTGTCAATGGTGGTAATGGTGTAAAGTAAGTAAATTTTGTAACCGAAGAAAAATTCTAAATCGTCTGCTTCTGTTTTTAATAGTGAAACAAATACCATTTGTCAGTGGTGGAGCATCTTTAACTAGAATTATAAGCAAACACAAAATGCGATAGGGTTACCTTGGCTACATGATTTCCCATTCCACCCCACGTCACATCCGGGTACTTTACAGATCCCAGTCCTCCCGTCACAGTCAGAGTTAGCACAAAGACATGTTTGGGCACAATCTCGTCCGAAAGTGTTGGTCACACATCCTGCATCATGATAGTTTCAATTAAACTTTGATGTCATTTTTTGTTTTCTTCATTTCGTCGTAGTATGGAAGAAATTTTGATTGTAAACTGTGTAAATCCCCGTATGTTTTTCATTAGTTGAGAAAATTGTAATATCAATGCTTTTCATCATTTTTTTCAGACTACTTGATAAAATAAAATACGTCTAAACGTCCGATTCTATTTATTTGCCAAGGGAGTATTCTTCCAAATCGAAACGCAGCGTCGATGGCTCTATTTTGACGTCACGACAGTTTTCGGAAAAAAGAATCGGCCTATTATAACACGGCTACAGTACACTTATTCAATACATCGATACAAGTCAGCGGCAGAGCGTTAGGGGTTTATATACACGCGTCGTTCTCAGTTGAGGTAGCACGGCTATAATGCAATCTTAAAATCCTTAAACATTTTTTTTATTTATATTTTTATCTATTTCACAGAAAAACAAAAAGAACATATAAAAATCAAAACAATCTAAGACTTAACTTTTAACAAGCAGTTGATATCATAACAACTGATCGAATCATGAATTATGATATTAGTTTTATAAGTGTCTTCACTACACGTTTGTCTCCTTCCGTCTTTCCGTATAAGTCAAGCTTTTCACTAGAATAAATTAATTAGTGTAATTAACGGAATCAATTAGTGTAATTAGCTAACATAAGAAAAAAGAAATAATTAGATAAAGATACATGAATTGTTACCTTGACTACATGTCCGTCCCTCCCATCCTTCCATACAACCGGGTATATTACATACCCCAGTTCTCCAGTTACAGTCAGAATTGGCGCAATGACAGGTCTTGCTACAGTCTCGTCCGAATGTGTGGTTGGTACAGGCTGTAGAAAGAAACAGTAACATACATAATGTAGGCAATGCAATCCTCATTTTAGAATATAAAAACGTTTGTCATGCGATAGAGATAATTTAAGATTTTAGCCAGAGTAAGCACAAGGACAGGTCTGGGTACATATCTTGTCTGAATGTGTGACTGGTAAAGGCTGTATTTTAAAGCAAATGATAGTTTATAAAAAAGTTTTATGACTTCATTTTGATTATTGACATTATGCTAAATGGTATTCTCATGCTTTGATATTGGATACTTCTCCTTCCAAACCAGATATAGAATATTTGAATTGCAGTTTCTATATGAAATATACAGCTAAGTAAAAGTTGTTGTTATCATAATAATGTCATCCTGCATCATTTACTATAACCATAATACTATTGTAATAATGCTATTTTAATTCATACTTTGAAAACTAACCATTTCATCTATATATACTTTGACTACATGTGTTTTTCATTCTTCCATCCTTCTTTACATCCGCGTACTTTACATAACCCAGCCCTCCTGTCACAGTTAGAGTCTGGTTATATTCTCGTCCGAATGTGTGGTTAGTAAAATCATATTGAAAAAAAGGTTTATTCTTAGAAACGTTTTATAAAGTGTCCATATACCTAAGAACAAGACAGTCAGTTAATTTGTACTCTAGATGACTTATGCATTAGAATAAACTATTTATTTGACTATTTATCTGAGGGAAAGAAAACAAAAAGCAACACTTGCAAGGAAATCATCTCATGCACATAGTCATGCATGTATCAACACTTCTGGCAATACAACAAATAGTGCAGTTATCGGAGAGCATCTGCTGATTTGGTAGCGTGATACCTTAAATATTATCAGAATTGCTGAGTTATTTCCCCTTTTTAAATGAAGACCATTTTTAACAGCGATAATTTTGATAGAGGCTACGTTGTGTGCGGTTTCTGACTTTGCAGATTTTGCGGTACAAACTAATGACTTGATTGATTGACATCATATTGATTATATAAAGTATGCTGCTTATATTGACGTGATTCATATATTATCTTTTTTCAGGTATCACAAATCGATAATGTCGCCTTATATGTTGATTAAATAATTGAATTTATTGTTTAAGTGATTGAGAATGGTTTCCCATAATCAAGAATTTTTTTGTGATTGCTGGCTTGTTATTATGGTCTATTGATGGACCGGCTGCCATGTTAATTGGGGGGGGGGGTACTGTTTCTCTTCTATCAAAATATCAATTAATTTGTGTTGTTATGTAATTTTAATTGAATTTCTTTGATGACGTGCCATTATGATCTATTGACAGACCGTGCTGCCTTTTGTAAGTATCAATTAAAGCTTTGACCATAAATCCAAGATTGGAATTCTTTGTTGTCTGTGCATCTACTGATAACTAATAACGGCATTCAATTAACAACACAGTAAGCACACTGACAGGTCTGGGTACAGTCTCGTCCGAATTTATGGTAGGTACAGACTGTAAACGGAACAAAACATATGTGTTCGTTCAATGAGGCAACAAGTTCTACATAGTGGTACATTGACTACATGTTTGTCCCTTTGATATACCAAAGCTGGTATAGTTTCCGTTTTTACGTTGTCTCTGAATTGTGCAGTTTGTACAAGTAGATCGACGGTTGTGCTTGTTTTTGTCATATCCTCTCAATAAATGTAATACGTCTGGTGCTAAATTACTAATTATATATACATACGTAATAAGTGACGGCAACGCAAATAAACAACCATTCCACCTGAAGACGCCTGTGAAGGCTGAAAGGCCTTGCAACAAAGTGTTTTTTTGTTGTTTTTTTGTCTTGTTTTTTTTCATTTAAATACCCTCGCAAGGAACCATTGGATTTCTACTACATATGCATAACAGCTGCCTTGAGCGGACTATATATTATGACATCCAGACATAGTTAACGCATTAGCGTTTTACGCTTAACTGCAGTTGACGTATATTTACGATCAGTATGGAAACATACTATTCAACAAGGTCCTTCAGAGATCATTCCATGGACGTTTGGTGCGGAGCATTACTGCAAAAGGCTGATTGTACTAGACCAGACCATTACAAGGAAACGATAAAAAACGATACACACAAGCCTTTACCTATCTTCACGCCTTTGAAAAGTAACACGAATAATAGAACTGTTTAGTGAAGGATGATAATGGAATAATTGGGATTAGTAAAAATAAAAGCAGATATTGATTCATGCATCATACATACCCTGACTACACGTGTCTCCCTTCCATCCTTCCGTACACCCGGTTACTTTACATGCCCCAGTCCTCCCGTCACAGTCTGAGTTAGCACAATGACAGGTCTGGTTACAGTCTCGTCCGAATGTGTGGTTGGCACAGGCTGTCAACGAAATATAATTTCAAATGGGTCTATTTATGCACATAGATAGTTAAAGCTATATGTTGACTTGTTTGCGATGTTATATTGGTTCCTATACCTATATTTTATATGTGATATAACTATGGAACCTACCTTTGTTACAAGCTTGCCCTGACCAGCCCGCTGCACACCCCACGTTGGCACATGTTCCATTTATATGATTACAGCCGGGAACACTACAATGACAGTATTCTGAACAGCCTGGTCCAAAACGTCCAGTTTGGCATCCTGCAAGTAAAAAACCTTTGATATATCTTTGCAATAAAAGCATATATCATTTTCAATATACCGTTACCCTTTAAATTCTCACGATTCATATAGTGGAATGAGACCTTAACATTTCTAATATTTACAAATAAAGCGTTACCCTGATCCTCCATCCTCCCATACATTCGGGTACTTTACATAACCCAGTCCTCTTGTGGCAGAGTTAATGTACAAAGTAAGATTCTTGGATTTGTGTTACCTTGACTACACTTGTATCCAATCCATCCCGCCGTACAACCGTCATTATAACATAACCCACTGCTCTTATCACAGTCCGAGTTAGCACAATGGCAGGTCTGCGTACAGTCTCGTCCGAATGTGTGACTGGTACAGACTATAAATAAAATAAGTAATAGTAAGATTGGTGTAACCTTTAGCTTTTTGATGATGAAAATTTATAAGAAAGAAAGTAAATAGAAGAAAGTAGTCCGTATTTCAATTCCATTTTATTGGGATGTACATCTTACGGTAATGCATTTATGATCTTGCATTAAAGAACAGTTTTCATGTGAAAATGTGTGTACGTATACTACATATTTGAACAAACCTGCCAGTTCAACAAATAAGGAGCAAGACAAAAAAAAATTAAAAAATCAAGTTGGTCTATGCACTCCACATGCTCACCCAATATGCTGGTGTTACCATAATGCTTACAAGTTCACGGTTTTAATAGGAATATGGGTACCACCTTACCTTGATTACATTTTTCTCCCCTCCATCCTTCCATACATCCGGGTACTTTACATACCCCAGAGCTCACGTCACAGTCAGAGTTAGCACAATGACAGTTCTGGGTACAGTCTGGTCCAAATGTGTGGTTTGTACAGGCTGTAATATATCCAACAGTATGAAAGTACATTTTCTATGACCGAACTTACAATCATTAAAACATTGCTATCACTATTTTTTAATTCAATTGGGGTATGAAAAAGAAATTGTTTGCAAATTGTGTGAATTCGCGTAGCGGATTCCCAAAAAAGTTTGCAAACAAAATATAGTGACATCAATGCTTACAATTAATTTTATAATCTATTTGATAAAATGAAATATGTTTAAATGTACCATTCTAGCCATTTTTACAAGGGATTATTTTTTTCCGAATCAACATGCAACGTCAATATCTCTATTGTGACGACACGGTAACGTTGGGGTTTGGCACCATTCTTGGTTTTTATTTTCTTAGTGGTATGGGAAAAAGGCTATTGGCTAATCAGAAAGCCGATTTAGTATCAAAACAAAGAAAAACTTATTAAACAACAATGAAAACCCACATAAATCGTTTTATACATTGAAAACAAATACATCAAGCTATCGGGTATGACATATTATGTCGCCTACAATAGATTTTTAACATATTTATCAGATCGTGAAACAACGAATTAAAAGAACACATCGAAGCGAGTTCCCCATTATAACATTGTTCCTGGTGCCCGGTAATGTTAATGTATTCTCTACTAATGTATTAACATGGCAGAGCTCTGTGCCATGTAAGTTCCCGTCTTTTAGAATGTAATAACATTATGTTGAATTGAATTATCACGTCAACTTCGCTTATTAATGTGAACGAATTCATATAATTTTCATTTTAAAAGAAAACAATAACAAATACAATAAGAAAGAATGGGCAACAATGAACAACAAAGTATCAGATTGCTTCAATTTTACCAAAGTGTTTTTTGTTGAGTATAAATAACAATTATGATTAAATTTCGTTTCTACGTGAAACATTTAATAATCTTCTAAGGTTAATTATATTGTTTTCATGTTGCAATAAGGCACTTCATTATCTAACCATCGTCGGAGACCCACGGGTGATCGCACTACACTACGCTACACTATCACTTATGAGACAGCTCAATCTAAGAATACCGCTTGTCAAGTGCCATCTGATTGGCCCCGACAGATTTTCCTGTCGATTTTTATCCAATGAGAGTGGAGGTAGCATACGCTTCACAGAAGCTGTACATAAACAACATTGATATCCATAAATATTCTCCCTCCAAACTGAAGAGTTCTCATTTTAAAAGAGTTATGCTAATTGGTTTATATTCATAAAGTGACGTCAATGAAGCGGTACTCTGAAATCGAGCTGTCCCACGGGTGATACGTGAAGCGGAGTGTAGTGCGATCACCCGTGGATCTCCGTCGATGTCCTCTAATACACATACTCTTACATACTCATACTATATGAATGTCAAAGAGTGACGTGAAGGTTTCAATTACACACTTATTTTATAATCGTAATAATGTAATTGAAAAAAAAATCTCTTATGTAATAAGCAAATGTGCGAATTGCACAAAACTTTATATAACCCAGGAAAACAATAAAATAACACAAAGCTTGTGAATAATGCAAATTGATAGCAAATATGCAGGAATATATCTTTAACAGATTCCTCATACTCACACTGCATGCATTTTCGAAAATGTAAGTTGCAACAAGATGTTCAGTCAGTAGGAAAACAATTGATATTTGTCTGTATACAGAGGATATTGCAAGTCATATTTAAGTATCAAATCACCTGACACGTAAGATGTTGTAGAAGAATCGCTTGTAACATTTCGGCTTTGAAAATTGTTGAAAAGAACAGCAATTGATTTGATATGTGTACGCAATCGAGCTGAAAATATCAACGACACGGTTTAAGAAAAGTTTCAAAACACTCTGTACTAAATGACTAACATTCAATTGCAATTGAAAACAATACAAGGTGTTACATATGTACCTTGATTACATGATGTACCCCTCCACCCAGCTGAACACCCTGTAGTTGTACACACACCCGTTTGTTTGTTGCAGTCAGACGTAGCACAATGACAGGTCTGGGCACAGTCACGTCCAAATGTACCGGCATCACATGCTGAGGATATTGAAATATTTTGGTCATATCATTGATCTTTTTACCATGCCGATGGTATTGGCATTGGCATCTAGCAAATATCTGCTACGTTTCCGTATGAAAATATAAAATACAATCAGAAACAAATATAAAGTCAGAACATCACCAGAACAGGTTAATATCCTGTTGTTTTAGCCACATGACAAAGTGATAGTCATCTGCTGTGCGGTAGTTACGACGCCGGGAAAAGAAGCAATATTTAATTTATTATCAAATATCGTTCTGGAAGGGATCCTTATTCAGTAGTAGTGGTAACTAATAATTCATTAACTCAAAACTAACAGACTCGTGGGATCGAAACCTTTTTAATGTAAGATAATGCCTCAGATGAAGAATTTGTCTAAATTATCTTTGGAAGATATAGACCAAACATGGATCCTAGCAAAGACTTTGAGTTGATGGCCGCGCATTTATCTGATGAGCGTCTCACGCATTCCTCGCGGAAGATGAAAAGTTCTGAATCAAAGCTGCCATTTTGAAAACATATTTTGAACTTCACAAGTTCTACTGGTGCGATTCGGCTGAAACTTGCCTGAAATGATCATGATAAGATCTTGACAAAATGCTGTTACATCTCTGGTTGATGCTAAATCGAAAATGGCTTACCATGACATCATATCGTATTAATTTCCTTCATATACGGCAATTGCCAAGGTAGTCAGATGACCGTTAAGGCCCTTGGGCCTCCTGTTTTCTTCACCATTTGATTGCCGCTTTTCAAGGACAAGATTTTACATATTCCGTGGTTATGAAGAATAGGAAAAGAAAAGGCAATGCAAATTGACAGATAAAAAGGAGAAAGACCAGGAGAATAATGTTTCAAAATTGTATGTTTCAAAATAGGATGATAATTAAATTGTTCTAATGAGGCTGCATTATTGGTTACTTGATATTATAGGTGCGCGATGGATAGAGTAACAGTGATTGAGATTTCTATAATATAATAAGTTTTATTTCATAAGATACTGATATAGACTTACAGCTATTCGTGTGTGTCCCAGGTCTAAACGTATATATACTATCAGTTATCAGTGCCGTGCGATAGCTGGCCAGGTCTGTACATAATAGTCTGGGTTATAGGTATAAGTTTCTCGTTGTTGTGTAATGGTATGTGGTGCCTGAACATCTTATATGTAATGCTAATTGTGAAACTGGTCAGTATTAATTGGTTCAGCGTGTTACTTATGTTATGCAGTAGCTATCCATGTATCAGATGTTTCAGGTGTTAGATATCATGGCCAAATACTGATCCCCATGCTCTCGTTGTTATGTATAAGTAGAGCTGACCACTTATTGTAGAAGAGAGAGGGAGAAACATAGAGGAGCACACACCTTGTGTGTGGTCACATTTTGGGCCACATATATCAACAATGACTCTATGTAACGTATGAAGTACAGCAGAATAAAATGTGAACAAAAACATCAGAATCAATCATCATTTCAACGACAATTCTCAACGTTGTACGGACCCAACAAACGAAGACTACATATACCTGATGGCCACCTATACAACAGCTAAATAATACAACTTTACAAAACAAGATTCAAAAACCATTTTATTATACTGGCGCTGTGACGTGCGATGGGACCTGGGTTTTGCAGAAGGACACAACTTTATGAATACCAGACCATTGGACACTTCGCGGAGCTACTCCACTAAATGATCACCAGCTACAAACAACACATCAACAACAAGTTTTCGACCAGCAGCCATATTCCATTCCATTCTACGATCATCAGTGCCACAAGAACACAGAACACACTTGCAATAAGAATCTTCAAGGAATCAACGCTAATGACCACGACCACCATACACCAACCAGTAAGAAGACAGAAGAAAGAAGAAAGAAAATGAACTCTGTATAATAATTGTGATTTTCTAATATTTTGGACATTTATCAGTGTTTTGAGATATTGGAATTTAATGTTCGGTAATGTATTGTGTTTATTTACATATATTTACATCTTTTTTTTAATTCTTAATTTCTTCTTCATCTATTTTTATAAGATCTTAATTTAATGTTACTTTTTACTACAAATTTTAAAAACAATGTAAAACAAAGTTTATCATTTGTACACACACGCAAAAGGATGATAGTTGTTCTAAGCAAATATTTATCTAGTAATGTAATGTAATATCAATACTATATTAAATTTTGTATGTTTACTATACACTCCTTCATTTTACTTCACCAAGTTGTTATTACAATAATTCTGTAATTTATAATTTTTGTAATATCATTTTTTTCCTGAACTTAGATTTTTGCTAAAGTTATATTATGTTAAACTAATTATATTGATATGTTCATGACTTGTGCTCTTCATTTTCATCATTCTCAGAGAAGGTTCCTTAACATACTTTTTGTTTTAAACTATTTTTTATTGACACAAATACAATTTCATAATATAAAACATATATTTAAACGTCTGGAAATGTTCTGCTGACATGGTCTAACATGCAGTTTTAAAAGTAATTGGAACTTCCAGTATGTCTGAGAACAATAGGGTGGTGAGCTATCTCATTAAGGCCCATTTTCTCGATATTAATGACATATTTACGTTTATGTATATTATTTCACGTTGGGAGGAATACCCGATGCAGTTTAATGCCGGGCACAAACAAGTTTTTTATGTTTCTCTCAACGTTTACATGCACACAAATACACAACATGGAACTTTCTTTGTAAGATGATTTTCATTTCATTTTATTGATTATAAGATCTTAGCCTGATTGGAGTGCAAGATTTCACGGCTTGATTGTTAAGACGGCATGACGTCAGCACAAGCATTTTTTTCTTTTCATTAACTCCATTTTTATATAGCACAAGTTTGAACAGTACTAGTTCAGGTTAATCTTTTTTTTATCCTTTTTGGATTTATGAACTAAATGAAATTTCTATGCTAATGAACTCTATCGTCCTTTATTTTACAAAATCATGATATTTAAACATTCTTAAAAATTACTATTAGTCTAAGATATTTGAAATACAATACAACAAAATTCTGTTTTACATATGTTGTTACTCTGAGCAAATGTACAATTACTTTTTTATAGCATTTTCATTTTTACTGGTTGGTTAATACTTAAATATCATTCACAATACATTTGTAACCATGCACTTGGTAATTTCTGTACATTGGTCATTTTATAATTGATTTATCAACTAACGTTTAACAGATATACAAAACACTGTGCCCAGGTCAAATTATTCAATTAATTATATTGCATCATGTACATTTATAACTGATAACTAACAAGAAACATATTATGTTCTAATGAAGCTACACACTGTAATATAAATACCTATGATTAATTAGAGAATATTTTTCCACTTTATTAATAGTACAGATTTTCTTAAAGCAATGTAACAATTTATTGCTAAATTTTTATATACTCTGTGACTTATCCATGGTTATGCTGTTGTACTATAATTTTTCATATGGAAGTTCTTTTAACATTTTATATTGTGACATTAATACATATGATATTCATATTCACTTAAACATAATGTAAGATATAAAAACACATTAACTTACCAAATAATTTGGGGAATGCCCAATGCAGTTTTATGCTGGGTTCACATAAGTTAAGATATGTTCCTCTTGCCTTGCGTTATTTACACAACTTTGCTACATTTATTACTTGCACAACAACAAAGAACTTCCTGTGAATTGTATCATTACATTAATTGTTTACCAGTCTTAGTCTAATTAAAGACGAGGCATCATACTAGTGTTTTAAAACGATATGACGTTGACCTAGCGCTATTCATTTGCTTTCATTTTCATTTTTATTTTAATAACAGCATAATTATCATGAATATGTCGAAGTCCTGTAATTGTTTTTGTATTTTGCTTACACAAACTTTAGCTACAAATATAGAATCAGTTCTTGTACGTTCTTCAAGTTGATTAACATTGTACATCATTTATAATTATTAAGTACATAATCTATAATTATCAAGCTTTATATAAATTCTTCATATGATAATGTTTAAGTCTTGTATCAATTTAGATTGTATTTCGGAAACATAGCGGAATATAATAAGTTTTATTTTAAATTTATTATTATTATTTCAAATTATAACTAATTTTAAATAATTATTAACAAGGGGACGTAATATAATATAATAAGTTTTATTTCATAAGATACTGATATAGACTTACAGCTATTCGTGTGTGTCCTAGGTCTAAACGTATATATACTATCAGTTATCAGTGCCATGCGATAGCTGGCCAGGTCTGTACATAATAGTCTGGGTTATAGGTATAAGTTTCTCGTTGTTGTGTAATGGTATGTGGTGCCTGAACATCTTATATGTAATGCTAATTGTGAAACTGGTCAGTATTAATTGGTTCAGCGTGTTACTTATGTTATGCAGTAGCTATCCATGTATCAGATGTTTCAGGTGTTAGATATCATGGCCAAATACTGATCCCCATGCTCTCGTTGTTATGTATAAATAGAGCTGACCACTTATTGTAGAAGTGAGAGGGGGAAATATAGAGGAGCACACACCTTGTGTGTCGCCCCATTTTGGGCTCCTGATATATTGTACAATGTATATTGCCTGCATATTGTAAAATGCGCTAAGAAAATAAAACGTCGACACAATATTGGTCTCCATCATCATTGAACCACAACAAAGAAACCATGCCGGACAATTACAGTAACAACGCCACAACCCGGACATCAGTATACCAACAAGAATCAAGATTCATTTTATTATAACTGTTTAATTGTGATTTCTAAGATAAATGAATGAAAATTTAGCAAAATCAATTATAATCAAGGTCATTTTCCAAAAAATGAGAATTTCAGTCACTTATAAGGTGGCAGTGTACAGTAGATTTGAAAAATTCAGCAAAATAAAGTGCAGGCTTTAATTATGTACACACAGCTTTTAACCTTAAATGACATCTATATAAAAGTATATATATTTTTAATCTACACAACATTTGCAATTGTTATGCAGAGTTCATTTTTGGACAGGTCTGCTTCTTGTGGTTTTGTGAGCCTGTAAAAACCATGGTAACCAAATTTGTTTTTTTAAAAAAATGCTAAAAATTGGGATTTTCAACCCAAAATTACACCCCCTCTAGGAGAATTTTTTTTCTTGGGCACAGTTTAAAACCAAGCATCACTGCCGTGATAGCGGAACTGAGCCTATTTCGACATAGGTATATCATTAAACTTTTGAGCAATCTTACCTCGTATCCCGGCTATCAATTTCTGCTGCTACAGTATTGAGTTTTTCCATCTGAGACGCACATTCGGATACCCTCTACACCATTAATCTCGAACCCATTTTGGGGAATTTCTTTATGCAAAAGTGAAGCCTGCATATAAGTCTCTAGATTGAATTCACCAATTTTAGGATATATTTTTTATTTTTTTATGCATATAATAAAACAGGGGCTTTCTGCTTAATAAAAATCTCACCCATGGCCATTCGGTCTTACTGTACACTGCTACCTTAT
>SAYR01052707.1:2577254-2598577 GCA_004382745.1 Argopecten irradians irradians | reverse complement strand
GTTCGATACTTTTTTGCTGTTACTATGGAAACTTATTCAAAAATACATATTATTAAAGTTTCCTTTCTATTCGGGCTATAACTCGAAAACCGTTCAACTTGGCTACACGAAACTTTCTGTACATGTTAGGCTAGTGCTCTAGTTGTGCCTTTTTGCTAATGGGAACCTTCCATTTTCAATACTTTTTTCTGTTACCATGGAATTTATTAAAAAATACATATTTTATAAAGTTTCCCTTTCTATTCCGGGCTATAACTCGAAAAACCGTTCAATTTGGCTACACGAAATCTTTCTGTTACATGTTAGGCTAGTGCTCTAGTTGTGCCTTTTGCTAAATGGGAACCTTTCATTTTCGATAACTTTTTCTGTTACCATGGAAACTTATTCAAAATACATATTATTAAAGTTTCCTTTCTATTCGGGCTATAACTAAAACGCGTTCAAACTTGGCTACACGAAACTTTCTGTACATGTTAGGCTAGTGCTCTAGTTGTGGCTTTTTTTAATGGGAACCTTCCATTTTCATACTTTTTTCTGTTACCATGGAAATTTATTAAAAATACCATATTATAAAGTTTTCCTTTCTATTCCGGGCTATAATCGAAAACCATTCAACTTGGCTACACGAAACTTTCTGTACATGTTAGGCTAGTGCTCTAGTTGTGCTTTTTGCTAATGGGAACCTTTCATGTTCGATACTTTTTCTGTTACTATGGAAACTTAATTCAAAATACCATATATTATTAAAGTTTCCTTTCTATTCCGGGCTATAACTCGAAAAACCGTTCACTTGGCTACACGAAACTTTTCTGTACATGTTAGGCTAGTGCTCTAAGTTGTGCCTTTTTCTAATGGGAACCTTCCATTTTCAATACTTTTTCTGTTACCATGGAACTTATATAAAAAAATACCATATTATTAAAGTTTCTTTCTATCCGGCATAACTCGAAAACCGTTTCAACTTGGCTACACGAAACTTTCTGTACAATGTTTAGGCTAGTGCTCTAAGTTGTGCCTTTTGCTAATGGGAACCTTTCATTTTCGATACTTTTTCTGTTACCATGGAAACTTATTCAAAAATACCATATTATTAAAGTTTCCTTTCTATTCCGGGCTATTACTCGAAAACCGTTCAATTTGGCTACAACGAAACTTTCTGTAACATGTTAGGGCTAGTGCTCTAGTTGTGCCTTTTTTTAATGGAACCTTCCATTTTCAATACTTTTTCTGTTACCATGGAAATTTTATTAAAAAATACCATATTATTAAGTTTCCTTTCTATTCCGGGCTAATAATCGAAAACATCAACTTGGCTAACGAACTTTTCTGTACATGTTAGGCTAGTGCTCTAGTTGTGCCTTTTGCTATGGAAACCTTTCATGTTCGATACTTTTCTGTTACTATGGAAACTTATTCAAAAATACCATATTATTAAAGTTCCTTTCTATTTCCGGGCTATAACTCGAAAACCGTTCAAACTTGGCTACACGAAACTTTCTGTACATGTTAGGCTAGTGGCTCTAGTTGTGCCTTTTTCTAATTGGGAACCTTCCATTTTCAATACTTTTTCTGTTACCATGGAAACTTATTAAAAAATACCATATTATTAAAGTTTCCTTTCTATTCCGGGCTATAACTCGAAAACCGTTCAACTTGGCTACACCGAAACTTTCTGTAACATGTTAGGCTAGTGCTCTAGTTGTGCTTTTGCTAATGGGAAACCTTTCATTTTTCGATATTTTTCTGTTACCATGGAAACTTATTCAAAAATACCATATTATTAAAGTTCCTTTCTAATCCGGGCTATAACTCGAAAACCGTTCAATTTGGCTACACGAAACTTTCTGTACATGTTAGGCTAGTGCTCTAGTTGTGCCTTTTTTTAATGGGAACCTTCCATTTTCAATATTTTTTTGTTACCATGGAATTATTAAAAAATGCCATATATATTAAAGTTTCCTTTCTATTCGCTATAATCAAACCTTCAACTTGGCTTAACGAAACTTTCTGTCGTTACATGCTCTAGTTGTGTGGCCTTTTGCTAATGGGATCCTTTCATGTTGATAACTTTTTCTTCTTGTTACTATATGAACTTATTTAAAAATAGCATAATTTAAAGTTTCCTTTCTATTTCAGGCTATAACTCAAAAACCGTTCAACTTGGCTACAACGAACTCTTCTGTTACATGTTAGGCTAGTGCTCTAGTTGTGCCTTTTGCTATGGGAATCTTTCATTTCCCCCAATACTTTTTACTGTTAACCAATGGAAACTTTTTAAAAGATAACCATATTATTAAAAGTTTCCTTTCTATTTTCGGCTCGTAACTCAAAAACCGTTCAACTTGGCTACAGAAGAACTTTCTGTACATGTTAGGCTAGTGCTGCTAGTTGTGCCTTTTGCTAATGGAATCTTTTCATTTTCAATACTTTTTCTGTTACCATGGAAACTTATTCAAAATCCATATTAACAGTTTCTATTCTGGGCTATATTATTCAACTCATTTCAAAAAACCTTAACTTACGGTTAGATAATAATAAGTCACGTATGACTGGTACTTAGCTATATTGTCAATTTCTTTTTAATCCACCGCGTAACATTGTTTGCCGCATACCATTTGACCATACAGTATATTCTGTCTACCAGACACCTGATTGATGGTAGTATGCAATAATTGTGGTGGGGAAAGCTGTCAAGGTTTAAGGAGGTAATTCTTATTTAATAATTACCTCCTAAATTAGGTATCCGAATGCTCCATAAAGTGTTATCCATGTACCCGACCAGCTGTCATATTGTTTTTCAGTTTTAGAATACACCATATATTGTTTACTTGTGATATTTGGACAATTGGTTTGACTGGCAGTTCCATCACCATTAATAAGATGTAAATTAATGGTCAATGTATATATTAGATATGTTTGTGTCATAAAATATCATATTCATATTACTTAAACATGTTAACATAATTCTTGTGGTTCTTTTTATTCCTTTTAAATGTCATGTGTTACTGGAGAGCGGCATATATCTGTTGTATGATTTATTCACGGACAATCTAGCTCTGTTCATAAGTTAAAACTACATGGATGACAATATCAAAGATTTAAACTCTTAGTTAGCATGAGCTCATTTATTTTAATGTTTGGCTTTCATACACAACTGGGCGCGGGTGGATAATGCCAAGCATTTTTTTTTTTTTTTTTTTTTTTTTTTTGCGGCTCCTTGTTGTTCATTCCTTTTCTTTTGTATTTCTTTCTTCTTTGTATACTTGTTTTACAGCGTACAATCACTGCAGATTCCGTTATATATTATTTGTACTCCGAACCTGACGTATGTTCATTGCCAAGTGACCTCGGAGCGACTGGAAAATCAGCGGGCGAAATGGGTGCTCACAAATTGTAAACAGGCATCTTGGCTTAACTTTCTGCAATAAATGTATATTAGAGATGCTGTGGTATTTACAATGGTGAGACAATAAATTGTTAATTGTGAATGGACATCCATCAGGCAATTGATTTTACCGCGCTAACATAATATATTTTCAGCGCGTTACAACTTTCCACTGTGCAAAGTAGACACCCCAAACAAAACTTAGAGAGTTGAATAAATTTCCAAGGGCGAAAAATGTTTTAGCTCTATGGACCGCGAACTCCATACAAGAAAACTTTAAGATATTAGATAAACGTATAATTCCTTGCAGTTATTAACCTTGTGGGTTTATAAGATTCCAGCATTTATAAAAAACAACAACACAAAAAACCAGAAAATTCCGCGAGAGTCTTTTAAGCCAGTCAAATTACCTCTATACTTTTAAGACAATTCCAAAAATCAGAAAAGTACCCTTAGATAATTTTTTTCTGCCCTTGGACACCACCTCCTTTTACATGATTTTTTAAAACCTAAGGAAAAAATGACATTGGAAACAAAATACAAAATACAAAAACATACAGTTAACAAAAACAAAGTTTTCCACCGGGCCCTAAACGATCCTACTAAGACTGGGGAGAGCCACTCTTATCGGTTTTACTTAACCGCAACTCGAATGAAAATTTGGGGTCGAGCAGGACTTTTCCCTTACGCGTAATATACTCCCTCCCTAATAATTATAGTGACATGTGTGCGGTTCGGGTAATTACCCTGCCGATCGGCGCAATATAATGTTCTCCTTGTGTAACACTGAATTCTCTGGAATCAAGTCACAGGGGGTTAAAAGTTGGCCGAGCCCTCCAAAAAACAAACCCAGAATGTCCCGACACTTATAGCATCAAGTTCATCCGCGGCACTTTATATCACAACTTTGTACTTTGGAATATTCAATAAGGGCGTCTGGGTCGCCAGGCAGGGCCCGATGAGTTTTCCCAAACCGCCGTTTGACGTTGTGGCACAGCATGACAGCAGGGGCCTGGGTCCTGCTTCTTGGTTCCTCTCCTAGGTCAGGGGCACCAGTAATGAGCAGCAGAATGAAACACAAAAATTGAACTACAAATGTTAGTCCTATCAATTGCACTATGCAATACTAATTAAATACAACACCCTCGAATATCAGACAATTACAGAAAGTTTGGTATTTCATACTGCCTAACGGGTTTCAGAATTTAACATGCGCTCGACCCATATCAGTTACTACAATGTTGTGTTCTTCTGGTATAGTGGAACTGTTTGCCCTTTTTTATAGTGCTTAAGTCGCTGAAAGCATGCCGCCGAAGACACCAAGGCACACACACGACCCGGTCAAATGATATGACACGGCGAACGCAGTCGTCCCACTACCCTTGTTTTGCTGAGCGCTGAGCAGGACAAAAAACTACAAATTTAATAGACTTTGGTGTGGTCTCGACAAGGGACAGAACCGCAGAGCCTTCCTCAATGGGCGAAAGCTCAACTCAGGCCAAAAGTGAGGCGGTGCCAAGGAGGCATTAGGAAAGAAAAGTAAGATCCTAAATTTAGTCGTCTTTTACGACTATGCAATAGGGCGAGGTACAATTCTAACGCCCTATCTGGAGGGCAATCTAGTCGAACTTCCCTGATATTTGTATATAAACTTTAATAGATTTCTACTCGTCACGCCTCGGCACTTCCTAAAAATAACATGGCCTAAGTCAACCTTTAATGATCTACATAATGATATACTGTAATATCCAATACGGTATATTATCATTTGTTTGGTTCCACACATCGGGCGTGATGGGGCTAATAGCTGTGCTTATCTCCAGGTGATGAATCAATGAAAGGTTCCCATTAGCAAAAGGCACAACTAGAGCACTAGCCTAACATGTACAGAAAGTTTCGTGTAGCCAAGTTGAATGGTTTTCGATGATAGCCCGGAATAGAAAGGAAACTTTAATAATATGGTATTTTTTAATAAATTTCCATGGTAACAGAAAAAGTATTGAAAATGGAAGGTTCCCATTAGCAAAAGGCACAACTAGAGCACTAGCCTAACATGTACAGAAAGTTTCGTGTAGCCAAGTTGAACGGTTTAGGAGATATAGCCCGGAAACGATACTCGGACGGACGGACGGACGGACGGACGGACGCACGGACGCACGCACGGACAGAGCCCAAATCAATATCCCCCGCAAACGCGTTTCGCGGGGGATAATCAACCATGCCCTAAGCTATATAGTCATTTCTAAACGGGTGTGATTGATGTACTCGTAGAGAAAATAAGTGATATTACAGGTGAGCTGAGTATTGAATTTTGCTAGCCACCAGCTACTACCTATACCAAGGGCACGTAACTTATGTGACTCTCTGAGCTGTCTGGGGGTTTCATAGCTTGTCTCCGACAATACTACATTTGATACAACAGATTTGGTTATAGTGAATGTTTTCGTGTACATACCAGTGGTGTTACAGAATAAAGATGTTGTGATAATTAAATATCTGGGGGGGGGGGGAAGAAAACATAAGAGAAATAAAAGATAAAGAAATATTACTTGTGTAATTGGTTGCAAATGGAAATTCATAGATTTGCACAGAATTCCTTGATGAAATATAATGATTTCGTTGTTTTAACCTTTGATGCACTGGCGTTGTGGTTATTTAGCAAAAAATTTAATATTGAACATTTTAGGGATAATTAATCTGTGATACTTGTACAGGTTCTATACTTGTGATGTGATATATTGTGTACTGGCATTGGGATGATTGTTATTTTTTTAATTCCAAATTCCACTTCAGTATATTTGTTATATAGAGAGTCCACATCCTTTGTTTTTGGTACCGTGTTATACAATTGTTTTTTTTTCTTTGTTATGATTGCGATTTTGGCCAGTGAGGATTAATTTAAAGATTATGACATGTTCTATCTCCTGCTTAGAATGGCCGCGGTATGTTGATGCATTTCCGCCCTCTGTAATTGTAGGAAGTTCTCACATTTTTTTAAAAAAATTTTTCTTGCAGTTGGTTATTAGTGGCTGCGGGTCGCATCCTGTCTAGGTGGTTGGTGGGGGGACAATATACAACCTTGGTGGGTTTTTTTTTCTTTTTTTTCCTTAGCTCACTTTTCTTTATTAAGGCATGTTTGTCTTTGTGCAAAATTTTGGGTTTTATTTTTCCTCGGATTACCTCCCTTTATTAAGAGATGTTTGACTTTGTGAACTTAAGGTTTTCCTTTCCATAAATTACCTCCCCTTGATTGGTTGTTTAAAATCTAGTTGGTTTTTTTTTCATTCTATGTTTATTATAGTTCGAGTTCGTGAACTGGATCTTAATTTTGGCTTTAAATGTTTCAACGTTTGTTAGGAACTTTTCTTTTTCCAAATTATCTCCCTTAGATCAGTTTTACGGCTACGGGTCGCAGCCTGTCTAGGTGGTTGGGGGATATGTTACGAAGCTGCGGTGCGCTCCGTTGCTATATTTTCCGGAAATTATATTAACTGAGACTTTGGCGGGAATTTGCTGGACACAAGATCTCGGGACTGCGCCGTGACTTCAGTTTTCTACCGGGCCTTGAGAGGTGAGGGTTGTGTTTCTGAATCCTATGTAATTTTTATATATTCGTCGCCCATCCTTTCCCTAACTTGCTGTTATCGTATAGTAAGGAAATGCATTAACATTACTGTGTTTGCAGTCGATATTTTTGCTATGTTTTTGAGTTTTAAATACTTGTGAAATTGTGCAATGGTGGACTTGGCATGTCTCGCTTTTAGACGGGTTTCGATAGTAATTAAAAGTCTCCATTCTTGTGTTGAGAGCCGTTGGTAGGCTGTAAAAAGAGTGGGAGCCCCCTGTGTTGAGTTTCGGGGTTAACCGTTAAGGAGATATTTTGAGAATCTTCGCTGGAGAACGGTGTTTGTTATACTATCGATAATCGGCCCGGTGTGTGGCGCCACGTGCTCGGTCTTTCATTGATGGGTAGGAGTTAATTCTGATAGCGAAAACGTGAGAATATTAGCAGCAAAACTTCAATTACACACTACTTCCCACTGAGCCACGCGGGTATTTTCTTGTTGTCGATTTTACTTATGTTTAATATTAATAAACTGTGAAATGAATTTGATGTCGTCCATTATCCATACTCACTAGTACCTTTGAATATTATAGCGAGACATAGGAAGGAATCTGCAAGCTAGCGCGGCAGTCGAACCCAGAGCAAAACAAATTAATTGTATCATTCTTACTATATGCTAATGACTACAGTCGTAGCAAAACAAGTCGTTACAAATATACCGCAGTCTCCCAAAACACGCACCTCGCACAACATACACGCAACACACCGCATACATGGGAGGCCGTCCTTACATGACCATAGCTGTTAATAGGACGTTAATTAATCAAACAAACAAAATTGTGGAAAGATAGTGTTAATGGCATTGAATACGTTAAAGAAAAAAGTATTTATAAATCACATCGTAAAATACTAACATGAATGTTATATATTTATCATACAAGTGTATGTGATGTTGTATAACAAGTAGGATTCCTTCAGAACCCTTAAACAACGACACCTAAGACGAGTATTATATATGTAATATACCATTATGCAGTATAACACACACGTTACACCGTATTTCCAAACCAAGTTAAGATGTAAAAACAAACATATACATACGTGAAGAATGCACTATATGAAGAATTCCTAAGAAAATCGCTAGGAGAGTGTTGTAATATCCCATAATTTCTATGATAAATTGTCCCTTGAACCCATCCGATTACTTCATTATGTCTTAATTGTAGTCATATTATTTGTGATGATTACAAGGAAGTAAAATTCCTCTATTACACAATATAGACAGCGACCAGTAAGGCCACGTTATCGAAACCGTTATCTGATGTTTTCATACCCTTATCCTGCAGGAATTCCGTATTTTTTCATAGCGCTACAGCTCAATGTTGTGACCGTTATCTTGTGTTTTGTACACGGGTGGATAATGTTATCTTAGTGTAGTATCATGGCGGATATAAAAAGAGACTATAATGTTTAAGTTAAATTATATATATCCATTATACAGTGTGCTATATTTTTATAGAAAGTAGACAAAAAGAATAAATGAAAATATAAATGCATATAAAAAGTTTTGTAATATGAACGATTTACACATTTTTTATCTAGTGATTTAACTTTCTCTGTTATTTTGAATCCATACACTTTGTGTTCTGTGTATTTATAAACTATGCCACTGTTATTTATCTATTCCAACAAATGAACCATTTTAATTCCACTTGACTACTTTATTAGAAAAGGGATTATTGAAATCATAGCATTAAGGATGAACAATATGTCACAAGAAGCCCTTTGATTTATTGACGTTACCTACTGATATCTTTGAAAATCAGGTCTCAACCTCGGAAACATACCTTAAAAATGATAATATTAAACAAAACACTTTTTTATGGAATTTTAGATTTTGAGAAAATTCGCGATACTTACATGTATACAAATCCATAAGGGTTATCAATAATTATATATGGATAATCATATAAAGCAATTCTGTTTAAAAAACAGTTTGTTTTAAAAACGGTTGCTAATTAAATAATCTAAAATTAAATATAGCGTGCTCACAGTATTATAGCATCTTGACAAAATACATAGTAATATCAATATCGTTTTATCGCGAATATCAAGTAAAGCACCCACACTTATCAGTGTATGACCCGTATATTCGTCCTTACTTCCAAATAATTATATGTATAAATGCACCACTAGCCCTCCGCATCTGGGTTTCGAGTTAGAATACCAAGTAAAACAGTTGCTAGGTACTGACCGCAGGTGAAACACGGGTACTCTCATACGTTGTACTATGGCTTGGACAGTGGACCGATAAAAGCTGCTTCAAAATGAGGAATCTTCGATGTCCGTTTGAAATAAAATCTTAAGCCATTATCAAAATGATAGAAATTGAGTTCGTTAAATAATCAAAATTTTAGCTCATTTTAAAGCAACATATTACATTACAAAAGTTAAAATATAACCATAAATTTCTGTGAACGATTTTTCAATAACTTCAGTTCATTCTTTTGATTTCACAACGATTGACAAATCGAAGAACAATGCGTTAAATAAACTCCGTTAACGTATTTTGTATCGCATTACTGAGAATATTATCCTACCAAAACATATTAAAGCCAGTGGCATATGATGTTCTCTGATTTTAGTTACTTCTAGCACAAAATGATAGCCACTATTTTAAGCGATTATACTTACATTTAGTTATTTGTCTTCACTCCACAATTTGATATTACGTCTTCCGAACCTGATGTTAAATCTAAAAATAAACTTCAATCCATTATAGTCACACACTTACTACAGTACGAAGGGTATATTGTGCATAGTGCGTTATACTTTATACAAGGATTTACATACAAACAATAATAACAACAATAGGCATATAACATATAAACAGGGTGCAGGATTTACAATAATTTTAAACCTGCCACAGCCAGGGATCGAACTTGGGACCTCTGGATAACTAATCTGACGCTCAACCGATCGAGCTAAAGAGAAGTTCTATCTAGCCGAGCGATATATTGCGGCTAGTATTAACCAGGGTTACACATATATGTAATACACAATGAGTTTACTCACGATAGTATAAACACGTCTGGTTGGTGCGGTTGTTAGAACAGGAGAAACCGATTCACGGGCGTCACATGAACCCGTCCGCACACATCGGCGACGTCATCGAATCCGTGGTTCACAACAAGTACTTAAAAATGGTACTTACCTTGGTAAACAGTAGCTCCTAAGACTTCTACTTTGGACAACCACTATTTGTATATTATATTCCAGTACTAACATTTTTAACATGTCATTACCACACATTACTTAATAATGATGCATGGGGTATATAGATAAGAATGCAATTTTCGTGCTAGAATATACACCTAAATTTTCAGGAAATTAAGATACTATCTAGTACTTTTATTTTATTTTAAACATGGTTTGCAATACCAAGATAGTGGAATCAATGTAATGCATACAATATCAATTTCCACCAACAAGCATAATATTTGTTTAAATGATATGCTAAGAGAATATTTTAAAACTCATTTCTTTGTATTTTAGATTATAAATTTTGTTAAAGAAAAAAAAATACGTTTTTTATTAGGTATTAATGCTTTTCTTTTTAATTATTTTTTTTTATTTTAAAGAATATATGTATAACACCAGTTATACTTTTCTTTGACGATTAAAATATTTGTGAATGGTTTTATAAACATACGTCCGTTGCACTTTTGGCCCGACCAGCCTTGCTGGCATCCCACGTGGTAACATATTCCAGTCACGTGATCACATCCGGGAACATGACAATGACACACTTTGGAACAATTGGTCCCAAACCTCTCAGATGGACATTCTGTATATTGATAAGTATATTATAGATTGTCGCGGGAATTAAATGTAAAAACATATTGCTACACACGTTAAGTTTTTAGTCGATAAATTGAGCCAAGAACCTTACTGAAGCAGTGTCAAGTTAAACGTTAGGAAAAATAACGTTAAGTAAGATAGAATAGAAAAGTTAAAATCCCAAATCAGTCGCCTCTTACGATCATGCAATTGGGTCAGCGGGTATAACTATAGTTAAAGATATCGTTAAAATGCTGATCACTGATTCCCTGCAGTTTATATAGGAAAAAAGTTCTGACTTTAATCGACTCAATATGGAAAAAATCGGAATAGAACAATCAAAACGCCTTACCTGTGGGCCGCCGTAGTTTAACAAACGATTATGCTGTGTACCTTATTTGAGTTTACAATGCTAAATTTTACCATATAAAACATTTTCTACGAAGTATCTCCATTCACGAATGCATAACAACCTTCTTTTGATATTGAAATGATTTTTTTGATAAATATTTCAAATTACATATTATCTCATAATTATCACTTTTTCTAGTTATAACGAAAGTGTAAACGGCACTAATATCGGCGCTTCATTCCTATTTACGCATAGCAAAATGGAATCGGAAAAAATATGTGATGTTTAGGGTTTTTTAATCGAAAACATTGGTTATATTATAGCGTTAGTTTTCAGAGTAAAGCAATGTTGTACTTTCAGAGGAACCTAATAAAGCAAAGATAAAACTTATCAGCGGTATATTGTTACCTTGACTACACGTGTCTTCCCTCCATCCTTCCGTACATCCGGGTACATTACATACCCCAGTCCTACCGTCACAATCTGAGTTAGCACAATGACAGGTCTGGTGACAGTCTCGCCCGAATGTATGATTGGTGCATGCTGAGTAACAAAAACAAGAGATAACAATTATTTCATCTATTGTTTCTGAGTAAATTATTTTTTTATATGATAATGAAGTTTAATCACCGTGGAGAAGGTGAACGGAATCGGGATGCGCAGGAGGTACGTACCTATGACTTAGGCTTAGGCAGCATCCAGGGGAGCTCGAAGCGAGAGAATGACCGACGGTAGTTGTTTACATTTTTCCAATGCGATAACAGACACGTATATTGAGAGGAAAATTAAAAAAAAAAAAACAATTTTTGCATGTACAGTGATTTCTATTCTATCGATGAGATGTGTTAATTGAATTCGAGCTCCCCCGATGCCGCCTAAGCGCCCACTAAGTCAGAGGTATGCACCTCCTGCGCACCCCGATTCCGTTAACGTTCTCCACGGTGTAAATGGATAAACGGCAAAATGATATCACGTATGCTGCCTGTAATATCTAGTTTGCCAATTTTGTACGAATGTGTGATTGGTGCAGGTTACCATACCAAGGGAGACAAGTGTAGAATATGACACTAGGTAGGATACATCTAATTATACCCATGTCAATAGTTATTGTTTGGTAAACACCAAATATTCCTAGCTGCATGTCTATACATTATTTTTCCAATATTCCCCAATGATGCCCACTGTTACATTATTGAAATGTCCATACCTCGACTACACGTGTCTCCTGTCCATCCTTCCGTACAACCGGGTACTTTACATACCCCAGTCCTCCTGTCACAGTCAGAGTTAGCACAATGACAGGTCTGGTTGCAGTCTTGTCCGAATGTGTGGTTGGTGCATGCTGCGTAACAAAAACAAAAGATAACGAGTCATTCATCTAATTGTTTCTGAGTGTTTTTTTTATAATAATGCAACTTAATGGATAAAAGGCAAAATGATATCACGTATGCTGACTGCAAATAGTTTGCCAGTTTTGTAAGAATGTGTGATTGGTGCAGGTTATATGTACCACTTTAACACACGTTAGAATATGACATTAGAAAGGATCCATCTGGTTAAACCATGTCCTATATCCTACCTTGGCTGCATGTTAGCCCCCTCCATCCTTCCATACATCCGGCCTTATTACATACCCCGGTCGTCCTGTCACAGTCAGAGTAAGCACAATGACAGGTCTGGTTACAGTCTCGTCCGAATGTGTGATTGGTACAGGCTGTAGACAAAACATTACATTAGTTGGGAGAACTCTTGCTACAAACATGATACAATTAGATATGAAATGAAGAGAAAGAACGACAACTCTGTTATAACAGAGTTTTCGTTCTAGAACACGGCTAAATAAACCTATCAACCAACTTATTTTCGCGTTTGAGTAATAAGGAAACCAAACGATATTTTTTGCTGAAATTGTGAATGTAAGCTAAACTCGGCGTGATCTATCGATTGAAGTAATCACCTTAGCTGTGAAAATTCAAAATGAGGAGATATTTTTGTGTAAAACCTTCAAAATCGACATTTTGACCACTGGGTTCTGTTTAATTCTTCCTAGTAAATTAACTAATAAAGCTGACATGCTAGAACTTTACATATAAAAGGTCCTTGCATTTCTGAACAAAACGGTATTTCTGTTATTTGGAAATATTACATACAACGGCCATAATACAGACATGAATATTGGTGGTATTTCGCAGGTTCTCGGTAAATTTCCACAACAGACGAGATATTTTGGGGTCCCGGCGCCTTCCTTCGGAACTATTCTGAACGATTGGACCGGCAAATGAACCATTTAAAAATGAGTGATATTTTTGAAATTTTATGCAGAAGTGACTAAACATCATAAAATGAGTAAATAAGTTATGCACTTATCATCACATTTATGTTACAAAATGCGCCCAAAAAGTGCAACAGTGAAATGGAGCTGTTTGTACTGTCTCGAATACACAAAATCATGGCGCAGACTATCGCGCCACTTATGAGGAATGTGTATTGTTTGTATTCGGTTGAGTAAAAACGTTGAAGCCGCCTTGATGTTCAAGTTAAATCCGGCATTATCAGGTAAGTAATTGTTCATTTCACTTGTTATAGACATCAATATCATTAACGGCGGATATTAGTATTATCAGATATATTTGATTGTTTTGAAGGCCTGCAAATATAACGTTAGGTACTGTTTACAGTCTGTTTATGATCATCATCGCGAGTGACTGTCTGACAACAGAACCATGCATGCGTTCTAAATCGTGGCTTAACAGCACGTAAACTGACAATTGTACTGCCTTTGAGGCAGATGCCGTTTGATGTATCTTCTAATATATTGTTTGTTCATATGATTAAATTGCTAGTAGTTAAACCATAAAGTAATGCACAGGTCGTTTCGGTAGTCCGTAGGCACATGTAACGCAGCTTCATTTCATGTCATTTCGGTACATGCGGAAGTCATTTCGGTTTCATAAGGTAAACATGGCGAAATGACTTTCAGAAGTACCGAAACGATTTTAAGTAATCTGAATATTAGACAACTAAGAGAAAACAAACCAGAAAAAATGATAACAATGTAGTTTGACAATGGATATGATCAACATTATTACATGTACATGTAGATATGGACATTTGTATGCACTGCAGTTTTACATGACACATAATAATTGCTTAACGTTAGGCTTAAGTTACTGTACAGACTGGGTGGGTGAGGTCAATAATGTTAATTAAAATTCATTTCACAATTTTGCTGTGTTGTGTATAGTGATAGACATGCAACTACTGCGTAATAATTAGGATGCCGACAGGAATCATCAGATTGACCCGTGTTGTGAAATCAGCACTCTGACCCATTTAGCAATGTTATATACGGTCATGTCATAAATATTGTAAGACGAACGTTATTGTGGCGTCGTAGATATTAATGATGTCTGTGATGTTGTATGATTATCTTGGTTGACACGTCGAATCCAAGCCTGATTTCGCCGCCACTCTTACAGAATTGAAACTAAACAAAGTAATCCCAATTTTGACCCAGAGCTTAAGCCCTGGCTATTCTCTCAAGGATTCAATAGGTCCAGAATTAAATAAACAATTTGCAAGAAAATTTGTAAGATTTCTCCTTGTAAAGGAAGTTGTTAATATCTTCTTGGTGCCCCTGGACTCTGATCTGGTGGTCATTTATTGAGGTCAAGAAGCGCTTTAAACTAAGCACCATGGATGCCCTTTTTCCTGCATGGGTGTAGGTAGCGGGGGGTGGGGGAGTGGGTGGGGGGGCAATTGATAATGAAAATTCAATACACAGGAACTAGACTAAAAATGTCTATCAAGGGATTATACTATTTCAAAAAATGCTTCTTAAAAAATTTATTTGTTTATATGTCTTAGCAAGACAATCAGTTAATTAGTATTTTGAATTACACAACAATGTACCGATGGTGTGAATCCGGTATGTTCAGATCGAACGTGGTTGCATAATGGTAAGACGACACTCACAATTATCATTTCTAAATACAGGTAACTTTAAATCGAAAAATTACCATGTTAAGAACGCTTAAAAATCATCAAAATACAAAATCGTAATATTTTTTCTCAGGGAGAGACCCCCGGACCCTACAAAAACCAAAATCTCACGACTACGGCAAATTCAACAAAATGCATCGTAAAACTCATCTCAGCCATTCTAAATAGTAAAACTTGTTCCCGGGGGAGACCCCTGGACCCCCTCAAACACCAATATCTCGCGCCTACGGTGCTCGCAAATTCAACAAAATAAAAAATCGATCATCTCATCTATTCTAAATCGTATTTTTTTTTCCCATGGAAAACCCTCGGAACCCCCAAACACGAAAATCTCGCGCCTAAGGCGCTCGCAAATTCAAAAAAATGCATCGTAAAACTCATCTCTGCCATTCTAAATAATAATTTTTTGCCGGGGGAGACCCCCCGACCCCCAAATTAATTTCCTGTTGGCGTCGCCACTGTCTATAGATGTGTACAATGATTATATGTAATGATATATGAAAAAAGTATAATGAGTATCTCCTGTGGGTGTGGGCCCCCCGTGGGGGGGTTATGAAATATTGAGGACCTTTGCCCCCTATTACGTTTCATCTCTACGCCACTGTCCTGTCAGAATCACTGAAGTTTTGACTATGTTTTGATTAATACTAGTTATGTGATAAATAGAATCTTACACTCATGGCTACATCATTTGAATTTTATTAAATTTAAATTCATAAAATTTGAAATACCACGAGCCTTTAAGGATATTTTGACATTTTATTGCCAAAATAACTACAGTTTTCTGGGTTTTTTAATTTCATACAGTATCTAGGTAAAAGGAGACCTAGTTATAACACTCACTATACAGTAGTGAATGTCAAACTTGTAACAGCCTCATCAGTTTTAGAAAACAGACAAATTTTGAATTTAAGAAATGTTTTCAAAATTTTTCTAAATCAAAAAAAAAAACATATAAAAAATTGATAAATTGAAAGCAATTTCGGTTAAGGTATAGACTTTTAAATTATGATTTGCTTGCTGTTGACATTTTATGTTAGTACTATATGTATATATAGGTAATCTTCCTCAATATAAAAATTAAATATGATTGATAAAACAAAAGAGAAGCATAGTAATTACCAAGTAATTCATTTCTGCGTATGTATAAAAGCTACAAATAGATTCTTTGATGTGATGATTTATTTTACTGATTTTCATATCCTTCAGCAGTATCAAGAATTTAAAATAATTTAATTACCTGTGTGTTCCAATTCGAATATAGAATAGAGTTCTCTTATTTTATTAGTTTAACATCCTATTTAACAGCCAGGGTCATTTAAAGACGTGCCAGATTTGATGGTGGAGGAAAGCCGGAGAACCCGGAGAAAAATCACCGACCAGCTGTCAGTATACCTGGCAAATTATCCACATAGGATTCGAACTTGTGACCCAGAGGTGGACGGCTTGTTGTAATGTCGGAGCATCTTTACCACTCGGCCACCGTGGCCCCACGAATAGAGTTCTCATAAAAGGTCTTATAAATGTTATGATAATTAGAAAGATTGGCACCTGATATAACCCATTACCCTAATTGCCCAACATGAAATTCCAATTAGCATTATACATTTCCAAGGCATTTCTTGATTAAAGCATTATATTGTTAAATATCTTATGTAAGTATGATCAGATGCATGTATACCATCAAGGGTTGAAAATGACAACTGACTTACTTGTAAAAGGGTGCGTGGGTTTTGAATTAAAAACTTTATATTCTTTAAATGTTCACATGAACAGTTTTCATTGAGATTGGATAAAGGGAGGTAATTGGCTTATTATTTTTTAAGGGGTATGTTCTAGCAAAATGCTCAATATCACTAAAAGAATTACGAAAACAGAGAAATGTATGTTTTGTTATTAGGCCGGGATCTAGGGGGGGGGTCCCACGTGCACCCCCCCCCCCCCCGCCACAACATAATGAATCAATGTTTTTTCTGAAGCCTTATGACCCACTGATAACGAAATCGAGAGGTAACATTGTATAAACTGGGATGAACTTCCGGATATGTCGTCATCAATATGGCCGCCATCTCAAATTTCACTAAAAAATGAAAAATAGTCATAACATTCACATTTTTCAACAGAAGAAGACAAACGAGGCATCAAAATGACCACAATAGAACAAAAAATACATATAAGGACCATATAATCCAATATATGTAGTTATTTCTACGCAGGAAATGAAAAAATCGGATTTTTAGCTCAAAAATGGTAATTTTTAAGCAAAGTTTTCATATTTGGCCTGACGCAGCAAAAATGTTTGCCAACCGCAAACAAATATTTCTAATAAGTTATTTGACCTCTTATCAATAAGGAAAAACAACACCAACCTAAAAAACTATTTTTACATTGTATAAGCTCCGGTTATAACGTCATCAAGATGGCCGCTATCTCGAATTTCACTAACAATTGAAAAATAGTCATAACATTAACATTTTTCGACCGAAGTAGACAAATGAGGTATCATCATGATCATAATAGAACAACAAATACAAATAAGGACCAAATAATCCTATATAAATAGTGATGTGTACGCAGGAAATGAAAAAAATAAGATTTTAAGCTCAAAAATGGTAATATTTTAGCAATGTTTTCCTATTTGGCTTGACGCAGCTATAACTCTTTCCCAACAAGAAACTATTATTAGTAATCAGTTATTTGACCTCTTATCAATTAGTAAAACAACAACAACAAAAATATATAGAAATTCAAAAGAGAATTATTGTTACACCATCATTTGGTTTACAAACCATCACCGGGTGCGTATACAGGGTATATGATTGCTGTTTTTTCCAAACCTCTGACACTACAGTTTTGCGGATGTCTTATAATTTCCTGAAGATAATATTGGCAATTGACGATTCATATCTTAACCCATTTGAATTTTAAGTTGGCTTAATATCGAAGTGGGACTTGACAATTTCCTAACATAATCCATTTTCATGTTCGAAAGTTTGTAGACTAGTAGCGTTTCAAAATGATTCTTTAAAGCATAACGCCACCTAATAGGGTATCGAATTAAAACTGAAGAAAGCATTTGTTTCCGTTAATACCACGACACTTTCCGAAATTTGTTTGCATCCACTGTTAACTTTATTTTTCTGTGTTTAACGTAAGGAAATGTCAGATGGTTACTTCAGTATCACATTTTTCTTTCAATAGTTCTTAATGGTAAGCATTATCGTTGTGCGTGCTTTCTCGCTAGAGTGTCGATGAGCTGATAAGCTGATGTGACATTACATTACCGGTTTACCATCGTGGTTCTAACTTGTCAACTGTCCATGGCCAGGGGTAACATCAAGAACATCTGGTTCGCGGATGTGGGAGCTCATCCTGTTTTCTACCTAATGATTCACATATCGTATATGATGTTCCAGACTTCTGCGGTAGGGTGGAAAAGACACCAGAGTCACATCCTGCGAAGGGTTGAGTTGCTTCTCCTTATTTCGTATGAAGCACAATTCCTCATTCTTGTGAACCCTCAGTGACCATAAATGGCACAGGTGAATTCTTTGAGGTCATAAATGAGGAATACAGTGAAGTTCCTCTCTTTGTCAAGTCTGGAGAGCACTGCAGAAAACTTTTTCTGGAGAGTCTTCAATGGTGTATCCACGCATACACCAGATGCGACACAACCAGTACCTTCAAGGGACTAGGGAAAGTCTGACCAATGAAAAACATTTAACATTTATGACCTCATTAAAGACCTCAAGGATATCACCTGTGCCATCTATAGTCGCACGAGTGTCCACAAGGTTGATAAAATGGTGATTGAATCATTCCACCATTCGAAGCATCTGGATCTGGTGTAATTTCCTGAGAAGTCTGCAAACAGCATATACGATATGTTAGAATCTGAAGGAGATCCCACATCCCTGAACCTGTTGTTCCTGATATAAACTCTGGTCATGGATGGGTCATGAAAGATGACAGGCTAGAACACCACTGGTAATGAAGTGTCACATCAGCTCATCAACATCAAAGACGACGCTCTGGCTTTCGACGAATTGGATACTGATATCTCGATTACTCTGATTCGGACTACATGTACCAGCTACCAGACATGCCGAGTCATGTCAGAGGATAGTGCAGTGAGGCGAGAAAGCACGCACAATGATAATGGTTATAATTGAGAACCAGTGAAAGAAATATGTGACAGTGTGGTAACCATCTGACATTTTGCTTATGGAATGATAATGTACTATGATTAGGAAAAGACGAAACTGTGACTTTTCGTACCTAGATATTCTGTCAACTTTACATTCATGTTTCCTACTTATAAATCGCCAATAGTCAAACTTATTTAAGAAACTGTAGTGTCAGCGGTTTGGAGTTAGAAAAATAGCATATACCCAGTATACGCAACCGTTGATGTTTTGTAAACTTAATGATGGTATAACAATAATTCTTTTTTGTATCTCTATATATTTTATTGTTTAAAGTTATATGTGACGTATTTTTTCATTCTCATGAATCAAGATGAGCTTTTAATATGTTATTTATTACCAAAAGTTACCAACATTTTGAGAATTACAGTATTTTCAATGCTTACGTTTTAATTTTACTAATACATATAAGAGCTGAAAATGATTTTTGGCAGTACTGCCAAAAATCATTGTATTAACATCTGTAGTGAAGTGAAATGAGTCCATACGGTCGGACCATGAAGCCAAATCGTGATCTACAATTTCGTTTAACATTTTTATAGCGTTATTAGTCATTGTTAAGTTATTTCTGCAGGTAACTTTCAATATAAACATACATAAGGTATAAAACAACAGTTTTAAAAGTGCATAATTTCTGTGTTGCAACTAACGTTTATCACACATCTGAAGTCATTTGAATGATTTTCACAGCTTTATTTATCAAACTTTATGGTTTTCAATAGATTAGTGAAGAATAAATAACATGTCAAAATCTTCGCCCAGTTACGGCACATATAACTTTAATACCACATCAACATTGAAGACAAGTGATCGGTACGCATATGTTTTAAAATTGAGCTTGCTACAGTAAAATCTACAGACTTACGTTGTTGTCTCATAATGTGAAGGATTGCATCTTAATGTACATCCTTGATACTCCAGGGATTACTATCACTGATGTAATGTTATATCCATCCCTGGACTAGTAAAACTGGAGGCAACAGAACAGAACAGGTAATTTAACCCTTTGATGTACATCAAAAATATCGAATTACATGATACTCTGTGGTTGACTGTATGACTTTGATATTGGACGTTGCTCTCTCTGTACTAAGTCTTCAAAGGAAGTCTTTACAGGCCAGTGATTGGTCAGATCTTTTCTCCTGAACAGCCTTCAGTTTTACTATGAGATAGTCCAGGGGTAGATATAACAGTAACCCATGGAGTATCGAGAATGGTAGATGTACAGTGCAGTGCATGTGGATGTAGTTCCACAAATACATTAAACAGGAATATACTGAAAATTAATAAAATATTTGAAATGTCAAGCATGTGAAGGATAAAAATGTAATGTCAGTACATGTACATTTTTATGTACATTGTATTTTCCTTTAAAAAAATACATGTACTGTCAAAACCTGTCTATAAAGACCACCCAAAGGGCAAAGGAAAAGAAGCATATATATTTAGCCAAGTGGTCTTTGGGGAGTAATAAATAAAGTTAGGACTTCATCCCTGACTGCTAGGAATCCTGTGGGCTGACCATTTATGCAGTAATGGTGATCACCATGACAACCAACAGCAGACATGTTCAATAGGACAGTTTGTATCATTTATTAGCTTTAATAAAGGTTATGAGCCTGTCATTTGGATCTGGTAGTTGATATATTGCAGTAATGCGACTTTTTTGAGATACGGTATATAAAATAGTTTTTTTTAAACTGTCAAAATTATGCATTAAATTTGATGTTTAATGTCAAAAGTCAATATTACATTATTTTATAACATATGGCGCTGTATAAATATATGTGAAATTTTGAGTTCAAACAGATAAATTTATTTCTGAAGAAATATAAAATTTAGAAATTAAAGAGTTGTATGATTAATTTGTTTGTTTGATTAATTAACACCTATAACAGCTATATATATGGTCATGTTAGGACGGCCTCCCATGTATGCGGTGTGTTGCGTGATTGTTGTGCGAGGTGGGTGTTT